>JZLH01S0584098.1:29037-54172 GCA_001188425.1 Eucidaris tribuloides | reverse complement strand
GTTATAATTTTTTGTTTTTGTCTGTACTCAGATTACATTTTGATGATTTTCACACTATTTTCATGGTTTTCCTGAAGAACCCAGTATCTAACATTGACATTTAATAAACAAACGACAATGCACAACTTGACTTTTTAGAGGATGGAAAACTTATGGCACTACTTTAGAGGGGAGTCCATGAAGCCTGGATTACATACAATGGAAAAAAAGATAATACGCAAAGTAAAGTAATTGAACCTTGATAAAACATGTTACAGAAACATTACCTTCCTGCAGACCTGTATAGGCCCTGACTGCTAATTTTAATCAGTGACAGCAATATTAAAGGTTAGATGAGAAGTTATTAAAGTGAACTGTCAATGGTCCATTGATTTCAAAACATGAAGTAAAGCCAAGGATTCTGTCTGTACCATCTGCTTCTGTCTTTCAGCACCATACAAAGCTGCTCATTTTGCTGCTAATGCTATGCTATGTCATAATCAAGCGGGACTCAGGAGGTTATCACTTGTAATTGTTAGTGAATTACTGATAGGTCTAAAATACAAGTCATGTATTGTTGGAATTAAAATTTTCAAAACACTCTAATGAAGAGGAATTTCCGATATCTTTTTGGATATAATCTTTTAAAAGAAACAAAAGGAAAAGACTCTCCCCCCCCCCCCCCGGAAAAACCCAGAAGAAATACGCCTACCTGTAATAAAAGATCAATTAGTTTTGGCTTGAAACTACAATGTTTTCAAACATCCTTCACTATTCCCACAAAAATACATCATAATTTCTCCCATTTACTACCTGACAGAATAGACTAAGAGAACAAGTACATAATTTTGAATACAATCAGTCATATGACACCCCCCCCAAAAAAAAAAATATATCAGAAATATGAAAAAACTCATAAATGTGACCTGCGTGTAAGTTTTGGACATTATTTTAGGCCAGATTGTTCAGTAATACTGCCGTATCGACCTTCACTTGCCCACTGAGCAGTCACCAAAATGATCACACAACAAAACTAAACATACCCACCAAATCAATTGATTCATTTCAATTGTATTTTTATTTTTTTTTGTTTGTTTGGTTTTCAGGTGAGTACATGTACCTAACCAGCAAATCACAGAATCAGATTGGTTCATTGCCTTTTTTGGCTTTGTTTTTGTTTTCAGGTGAGTCGCATTACTAGTTTTCCTTTCGGTGCTGACCACTAACAGAGTGTCATGATAATAACCTCTTTTGACATGACAAGGCCTCCTACTGATGGTCAGTGGTCAGTCAGTAGGGTGGTCACTCAGGTGGTCAGTTGAACTTCAAATGCAGAAGAATAGTGGAATTATATTTGCTGACCCTTTCAAAAAGGCCGGATGCCCCCTCCCAAAATGAACATCATTACGCGGAATGCGCATATTGTGAAATCCGATGCAAACCGTGGCAAATTATGAACATCTGATTCACTTTCGGTTCGTCCGCTCCAGTTAGTGCCGTCATGGAAGGATGCGAACGTAACTCCTGTTACGCACAATACGAGGGCACTTGTCGCGGGGACGTAGTGTCATCTTTCAGTTGTTTTAGCTGGAGACTACGTTATTTGGCTATCGATGGCATTTCTTGAAATAAAGTTGGATATTTATCTAAAGTGAATGGTGCATTAGCTTGTTAACCCTCTTTTTACCGTAAAGACAATCTCTCCGATATGCGGTATGGAAAGTAATATCTCGCTGGGATCAAATGGAATATGTGACTGGCGAGAAGTCTTGACTTTTAAACTTCTCTTGGATTGAAATACGAGACCTTATATCTAAAAATCAACAAATAAATAATGTATACATGTATATAAAAAACTCAAACAATGTAAATCATATCTTAAAAAGAAATATCCCTCTTACCAATTCAGTAAGTGTTCAAATGAGCTTAATTTAGAAAGAAGGGTGGGGCAAAATCGAACCATGACATTCAATCAAGAATACTTTCATCACTGTCTCCTACCAGAAGGACTTTGTAGACTATACATTTTACAAAACGTTCATGCCCTTCTGCCAGGCACACTACAATCTTCTCCCATTTTTATGAAGATCTGAAGATGACAATCAGTCCATCATTAACCCCCCCCCCCCAAATCTGGATTATAGTTTGAGATTCTATTTTTTTTTCATAAAGGATACAAATGAGCCGCCTCTCTACAGTGGCCAACATATGTATTGTGGCCACTAAAAAGATTCCTTGGAGATAAATACATGTATGTGTTTCAGACACCTGTCTATAAAGGCCACTATGTTTAATTCCCATGATTGGCCACCCTAGACAGGTTTGACTCCACTGTACTCAGTGATTGACGATTACAATCATGTTTGCAATTACGTTTCGGCTGTCTCCGTGTGAAAAGGTCTCGATGATGATTCAATTCCAAGCGGTCATTTCTGGCCACTAGCCTCCGATGACCCCCTCAGCCAAAAGTGTCCCCTTGTTGGGCCAGATGTCTGATACAGGACCCGACTCCTTCCCCCATAAATATTCCATCATATTTCTCCCTAGAGGTGGGTACTATTTTGCATGATTTATTGATCGGCAGGGCTTGAGCAGCATCTACCTTGCCCGAGACAGTGGCTTTTACCAGATTAATTCTTTCAAATTGTTTCTCCTCAGAAAATCAACCTGAATATTTTATTTTTAATGAGATGGTGACACAGATCACTAAGAGAGGTCAGACTACGGAAAATTCAAGCCTCACATCAAAGTCTTCCGAAAAATATGCCGATAGATATGGATAGGAAATAATTTCCAGTTATTTAATGACAGGATTCAATGGAAATTTGACTAACTTGTACATTTTGTATTGTGTGGGGCCTACATGTATGCGATGACTGTGCACTTAACACTGTAGGTCTGACACTGGTCTGTGCATGTATGTATGTATGTGTGTGTGTGTGTGTGTGTGTGTGTGTGTGTGTGTGTGTTAATTTATAAAGTTTGCTGATAACTTTAGACGGAAATATGGAATAAGAATTTGGGGCATGAGAGAGAGCCCATTAAAAGATACAAAAGTAGCAGTGAATTAGAAATAATAAACCCCGAGGCCTTTATTTTTTTGTGATTATCATACACAAAAATCAAGTTTTTTATCATATTCTCAAACAGTCAAATTAGGCAACAGCAACCAAAGTTGATCGAAACAGCTGGTTGCTATGGCAACAGCTGGGGCGGGGCTCTTCACCACGTATCGGACGTAAAAATGCAACTGTCCAGAATGACCGTTGGGAAGTGCAGAGAACACACGTGAAATGCCAGTGAAATGCCACGAAATGCCCGACAAATGCCCAGCTTAGCTGACCGCAATTATGCGGCCGTACAATGGGGCAGAACAAATGCTATTATCGGTGAGATATGCCAAGGTTAGTTTGACCAGACTTTGAGAGTGAAATGGGGAATGAGTGATTGCAATCTTAATTTCCATTTTCTTCAACCCCCCCCCCCCAACAAAAAATCTAATTCCTCACGGATTGTGTGAAACTTCTAGAGTGTGTCCAAAATCAGGCTGTCTTTAAAAATGCAATGAACTCTATACCATTGAATGAAAAAATAAAATGCCAGTGGGATTAATTTAAAGGGAAATATTATACCCACGAGGGTAGTTGGACTGAATTTTATGGAATTTATGATGACTCAGGCATGTGTGACCGGTTCCACAAATAATTCCATTTTTTTTACAGGGGGACTGGGTACAGTAGCAGACACACAATGCTGTGTGCAGGTAGTACTTGTACATGTATCACCATTGTATTCATTCCTATCCTTAACTCTTTAAAGATTGGGTTATTGATTTGCACGTCAAAAAACATCTATATGAATCAAATCAGCTGAAATCATATCCAATGTGAAGATTAATATAAATAAACACCTCTCATAGAGACTTGGGGTAAAATATTGAGTTTTGGTTAAAATCTGGACGGTTAAACTTCATCCTTTTTCCATTTGCTCAAGAGCAAATTTTAAAAAATCCGCGACGTCAAACGTGCACGTGCCGTTCCAAAATGGTCCGATCAGCCGTTAGCCAACAGTCGCGCAGGGGATAGCCGATTGACCAATCAGGGCGCTCCGCTCGTCTTGCTACGGTGCACAGTAACCGTGATTCACATTTTGAGCAAAATTGAAATTCACAGAAAGAAAAACATTCTGGTAACATGTCGTTATTAGTTTTTCTCATAAAACAATAAATTCATGACGTATGGATCTCAGACTTTGAACACACCGTTTGTAGGTACTAAACTACCGTTTGGTATTGATAATGAAGGGAAGTAATGGACTTGCAAATCAATAACCCAATCTTTAACACAAACTTCATTCATAACCAATTTTATATTTTTTTTATTGATTTTACTTTTTTTACAGGCTCATTAAGAATTGTATTGGAGAGAAAAGGGTCAAAAGGTCACATTGGTAAAGCCACAAGTACTAGTAGTTGTGTGAGAACCATCAATCATGTTATGACAAGTCTGAAGTCACATGAGTTTATCTCAGTGCCATTCATATCACAAAATGTTTTTAAAAAGCTCACAAAACATTCTTGAACCATTTATATTGCTCATAAAAATGCACTAATCTATAAACTAATTTCATTTGTTTACTCAAAGCGTAAAGGTCAAGGCAGACAATGTTTACAAATCAGTAACAGCACTTTGTTTATTTGCTTGTAAACACAATACACATTCTTAGATACCTTTGATACATACACATGCAATGTGCAACTTTAGCCGCGTTCAGACGCAGGCTGTTTCGGTCGGAGTAAGGTCGGAGGAAGGGTCGGAGGAAGCCCAGTCGGAGTAAGGTCGGTGGAAATGTCGGAGTAGTGCCCGTCTGGACAGAGGTCGGAGTAAGTTCCTCTGAGCTTCCTCCGACCAAGATACTCCTGGTTTTTTCCAGGAGTATCTCTCTATCACGACTAGCCGGTCCGAGTAAATTGCCCGTGCGGACGCGAGTACGAGCTGCACTCGGAGTATCTATGACCTTATGTTTAATTTTCCATAGGTTAGCTTAAAAGGTTTGTTTACTCTATCGCGAAGTTACTCTGACCCCACGTGATGATCCCCGCGAAGGCCGTAGTAAACTGGTCGGAGTTTCTCTCATGATCCGTCTGTGGACACTGGGTCGTGATAAGATAAAGATCTTTAAAATTTTCCTTGCTGGGTAATAAAATTTTACTCCGACTAGGAACCCACGTCTGAACATGGCTTTTGTACTGAAATGAAAGTGGAATTCCTTTGGTTACGGATTTACAATTTTAACCAATTATCTTATCAGTTACTGTGCATTTTAATTCCAGATATTGTAAAACACTGCTAGCAATGTAACAACGATCAGCACTATTCAGATTCAGAACTAATACCATTTCCTATCATTATTATTTCCTTTCGATTAACTAATATTGAATATGAATTTGTACAAGCATATTGTAGTGCGTATACTATTTCATCCAATGATAAATCAAAAATCTTAATTTGTATAAAATGTACATGGACTTGATGGGATAACATGATTAAATGCAAAATGTGTTCCTTTCTCACTTTTTACAACATTACATCTTGAAATAAATATCAAATATTTTTCATTTTATCTGGTATCATTTGATCATCAATATCCATTCCAACTTTTATCCATCGAAGATATGAACAAACTGAAGGAAAAGGGGGGCATTACAATTTTTCACCATATTCAAACCTTCGACACAAGCACTGCTTTCAATTCACCATAATTTTCCAAACAACTTGCATTATTATAGGGCTTTCCATTACGCTGGCAGCATAGTCACTGTTCCTGTAAGAATCAGTGTACCCAATGCTAGTGTGCATACTTTTTCAACGTGCATCTTTCCTTGCAAATCACTGAACATAGTAGTAGAAACTAGAGTACCACTTATAATTTACATATAATGTATGGACATCTCTCTTCTCGGAGTATGTGGACCGCATTTTGAGTTAATACAGTCAAATGCTTCACTTAAGAATTTTGATTGTGCACCAAACTACCTCGGTATCACATTAAATTTGCCTAAATGTGGCCTAATTTACCACCATCTACCCACCCCTATACTTGGAAGATTTCATTTCTCCAAAGAAGTGTGTTCAATAATTTGTGAAAAGTACCATACTTGGGATTTTTCGGTACCACAAGGTATAAAAAATACTCAGCAATAACCATAAATCTCAATTTTCCGAATTCCACTAGAGAGAGAACTAGCGAAGACAAACTAGCCATTTTCTTCTTTCAGTAATGGGATGGGGGTGGTGGTGATGGTGGGGGGGGGGGGAGGTTGATATTCAGGCATAAAATGAGTATGCTCTGACATTATAGGGCTTGCACACAAGGAATGCAGACTTTGGAGGAGAGATATGGTAGTGCTTTGAATTCCTCACTGATAATGGACAACCAAACAAATAACCATAAAAATGAGGATTTGCAATGAAATAGATTTCTGCAGCATATGACAAATCATACATACAGAGGTAATTTATTATGAGGTACACATACTTCAGCTGTTGTAACGTACAACTTGGAATGTGGTACATTCTTGAGCACAAAAACAAATTTATTGTCAATTATTGTGGTTTTTGTTGACTTTATATGACATTGATGTATTTAGGCAACAAAACGGTCACATTCCAAACTGCAATCTTTTGTGGAACTAAATGTGAATGTTGAAAGGTACATGTAAAATTGACCCATTATTAATGACACAATTTTGATGAGTATGGCACTCCTAGCTGGATAAAAACACACATACACACAGACACAAAACAAACAGTTTGACACAGACTCTCTCATAATGTAGAAACGCACACTCATACTAACTTTTTATATCAGGTTTAATTTTCTATTATAATCTTGTTATGTTCCTGCACAATGCAAGACAGAATATTTGTCCTGGTTTTTACTTATTTTGTAAAGTTTTATTTTCAGGGTTAATCCTCTGAAAATAACCCCTGGCTATTGCATGATATGCTCTATTTCCCTTTATTTCGAAATAATTTTGGGTAGGACTACATGTACTTCCAGTCTGTAGAAAACAAGGTTCACAAGTTTTCCAAACTTGGCCTGGATATTTTTTCTGATACTAATATTATGTATGGTAGATACATCATACATGTACGTGTACAATTTATGTTTAAAAAGAGAATAGGAAGAAGAATTTCATTTTTAAACACATGAAAGACAGCAAAATACGTAATTTCTCAAACATCACCAACTCTTACTGTGTGATGCACCAAACACTAAAATGCTTTTAAAAAATTGAACAATGTTGCATTGAACAATCTTTGAACTGCAGTGTCAGATCCAAACAGCTGTATAACTTTTTACATATTCATTGTACACAAAAAAATGTTGAAGAAAAATTGATCTTCTTTTGATAGTGGAACTGATATTTTTGCTGTAAATACTTTTGATATTATCAGAATTTTGCAAAGTCAAATAATAATAAATTGAACAAAAAATGTGAATTTACTTCCTCTTTGACTTGCTTTTGTAACTTAAGCAAATATTTCTGATATAATAATTATGAAAGGAAAATGACACCACATATTTCTGAACCATGAACGACATATTCATCTCTTACGGCAAAGTTCAAATGGCACAAAATGGTCATAAATTCCAGATCTGACTCCATAACAAAGTTGATAGCTAATGTCAGGAGCAGTTTTCTTTGAGGTTAGTGGAAGAATGTTAATTGTCATCTTTGTCTTTTTCACCTTTATCAAACCCCTGTTTTGGGGAAGGCGGGGGGGCAATAAGAGGTGGGGGGGGGGAGCAAATCATGATTTTGTAACTTACCCTCTACATAGGTTTACCAGATCGAGGTCTGTTGTGGTGGATGGAAGGCCTCGGATGTAGAGATTTGTTTTGCTGAGTTGCTCGCCGCTATTGCTACTCTGTGACGACGGGGAATGTGGGGAGGGGAGCTGGGAGGACGGGGTGGAGGAGCCCGCTGACCCCCCGCTGCCCGAACTGTGGGGGCCGGGCATGCCTCTCATGGTGGGATATGTCTGTAGAAAAATGAAAGAAAGATATTGAGATTAAAGACACTAGGCCTACATGTATAAACATTGTGGAAGACTCATTTAAAGGGATACTGTATTACGCTGAATATTTCGCGTTGGTTTTATTTTCGGGAAGTTCGCGACTTACTGAAAACAAAATTTTCACTTCCTGACATTTCTGTACAAAGTGAATACAAATACAATAAAATCACGAAAATATACTCTCGCAAATTCCCCATTTTGAAGCAAAATTGCAAATATATATGGGGTATACAGTACAAGGAAATTTTAAAGAGAATTAACAGGATATGTAGCAGTACTCACTACTCAATTTGAGTTAAAAATAATTGTAGCATTAAGTACTAAAGGCCTACACAGTTCATGTGATGTGATAAGTCTTGCAGTCAAAGATATCCCCTTCTCTTATAATTATAAGAAATCACTGTGACTAGTAAATGTGTTTTGTATCTTGACATGGCTACAATATTGTATATTTTAACTATGTAAAAAAAAAATCCCTTCTTTTTAGCTAAACAAATTCATGACAAATTCTTGCAGCCTGGATATAAATTTCAGCCAAGGAAATTGTTGAGTTGTCAACTCATTTTGTTCTCTCGGTACATGTATTTTGGCCACCTCCTTATACGTACATTTCCCTTTAAACTCTACATTACAATTCTAACAGACTACATACAAAGTATGCAGGTGACAACTGGTGTTGTATTCTACCACTTGGGCTCCAGCCTGGCTCCAGATTATACCAGCCAGCCCCACTAATCCGGCTACGCTCATGCAAAGTAGCGCACTCACTAGATGGAATACAAAACAATCCTTTCATCAAACATCAGGAGGGCTGGGACTTGTCTTTAACGAGTTTGGAAAGATATCAATAGAATCATTTCCATTACTATAGACCCTGGTGATCAAACACTTATTTTAGGGAAGGTGCTACATTTTTAAACAAATGGCTTGTAGTTTGGATAGTACATGACAATGCCACTGGATGAATACTACATGTCGGGAGCCCTCTGTGAACTTTGTGTTTACATTTCACTATTTGTGGGCGTGGCACTCTGTGAAATGGACTTGTTGGGTATCCTGAAGAAATCAAATCTCTGGGGTCATTCCGTGGCCAATATTTGAATTCATGATCAAAGCAGAGAAAAAGATGGGAATACTGCTACTTGTGACTTGCAAGTTCTGTAAAACTATGTAGTGACTGATACAATAAAAGTGATAAATTACAATTGTTGCTAATGTGATATAAAACAATTATATTCAAATGGAAACATGTAAACACAGACACAGACAAACATACAAGAACACTTTACATACTGTTTTCAATATTACTTTGATTTTAACATGTATGTATATCAATGATAGGAGAGAGGAGAGACAGATGAAGAATATTTGGTCTCAGTTCTCAAGTTTATATTCAAGTAAGATTTTTCAGAAAGAAAACAAATATGATTTTGGATATACATGTATCAAGGAGCTTTAAAGCTCCTTGGATATATTAACTAAATTTGTTCCACTCTTACTACCTATTATTTAATGTTTGAAGCTTTTTGCATCTACAAAAATATGTCATCTCAAAAAAATAAGAATATTTCCTCAGATCACGTAGCATCAATGGGGACAACCCCCAAAATGTACCAAATCTGCTTTCAAACGCTCATGTATCACTCCATCACATAAATAAAGTTGTAAAGCTAACCCTTTTTTTTGTAGCGGAGTGTGTTCTTTTTTTCTTCTCATGCATGGCAGGGGAAAAAAAATGTAATGCATCAAACGAAATGCTACACGAAGTAACCATGTCCAAAAATCGGGTGAGCTGAATACCGTAGGGGATACATGATACCGTTTACATACAGCGGGGGTTCAGGGGTCACCAGGTTGAATCGAGATATGAGTTTGTTAGCTTTAAGGATTCACGGGGCTGATGGGAGGCCAGTAGTGGAATGTGAACTCTTACATCCAATACAGAAACAGAACGTTTTATTTTGGGGATCATCTCAAATTGAAAATGAAACAGACACAGGCAGCAAGTTCTCTACATCTGGTATCAGGGTTGCCAGTTTGGCCTTTCTCTGGCCAAAAACACCAAATTTGGCCTTTTTTACATCGTTTGGCCTTGAATTCAAAGTGCTGGCCAGACGGCTTTTTGGTCTTTTTTTGGCCTTTTTCACTAACACATACCAAAAATCATTATAAAACCCTATTTTCCGGGGATTTTCAGTCAAATATGTGTCACAAGGATCGAAAAGCAGCGGTGCGCAGGTACTTCACGTGAAAGATCTGGCTGTGGGTAAACCGCAGCAATCAAATTTTTGGCTGCAGCAGAGGTTTCAACGGTAACGGTGTTATAAATTGATTACAACATTATTTCTAACCAAATCTAGGCTATGCTGCCCATAAAATGCATCAAATCCGAATTTGGTCTTTTTTCACTGAATTTGGCATGTAAGTTGGCCTTTTGAGAATCAGAAAAACCTGGCAACCCTGTCTGGTATACATATATATGTGAGAAGCGTATGAAGAGAGTAAAATTTTAATAAGATTTCTGTACAGCACTCAGATGTAGACAGTTTGGTGACTTGGTCATTATTGTTTGTGAGGATTGGAAGATATGGCTAGGAGAAGGTATCTTACACATAATTTCACTAAAAGTTTGTCAATGGTTACTGGTGCAAAACTAGAAATATCAGAAATATTTTAGATGAAAGATAGGAGGCTCAGATAAATAATTGTATAATTATTTGAGTAACAATAACATATATATTCACATAATCATATTTTGATATTTGGATATACCTTCATGTAGGCCTATATATTTATTTGTTTATAGAAGCAATTGTATTGATGCACACACAACAAACAAATTTATAATCAACAGTGATTTAATGACCGTACCCCCCGTTTTTTCGGGGGGGGGGGAGGGGATGTATGAATATGTAAGAGTGAAAAAAATATATGTTATTCAATCAACCTTGCAGTACAATTTTGATATTTGAAAGAAATTTTTCTCATCACATCATTTAACCCTCAAAGTATCATTCCCAGTGAACTTCACAGACCTTGCATACATGCGTGTTTCTCACATTATGAAGAACATGTCAAAGGGTTATTATACCATAAACCAAGATAGACTGAAGGGACAAGGACTGGTCTATCCCTCTCAGTCCCACAGGTAAGCTTTTGTGTTGGTATTATATTAGGACTGTCACTGCCTAGCAATGAAAGGGTTAGCTTACACGTTCGATCAAAACAGCTGATTACACTAACCACTCACACGTCCGGTCGTTCGCGGCTGCGGTGGAGCTATCAGAAAACCGAGGTGCATGGGAAACATTGAATTGGACAGCTCCCATGTATCGTCGTGGATACGACGTGTTATGATTTGCAAATCGCCCGAGCCAATCACGGCGGGGGTCCGGTGTCCGGTGATAATGAACGCTTCAGTTTTTTTTTAAAGGTGAGGTCAAGGGGTCGTCGGTCGGACATGTTTGAACAACAACACCCAGTGATCCAATTTTGAGTCCAGACTAAGTCAGGCCAAAGTTGATGGAGATCAGGTAAAAGTGTGTCAGTGACTGAACAAGACATGCATTCTTGCAGGCCTCTTTAGTTACACGTTTCCTATGAAAACTTTATGGCATTTGTATATACTTAACTATCCTAGAACAGCTCATGAAAATTCAGATAAAATTAAGTAATCCTCACTTTTGTGATTTTATCCGTCCTTTCGAAAAACAAAAAAGATTTGGAAAATAGCACATTTCATTACTGTGTTTTTTTTCTTTTCTTGTAGGTATATTTGGCTGTATTATGAAAGGTTCAATTTTCAGTTCCGATATTATAGCCAGTATTCAAATTTATGAATTGTTATGATTTCCTATACTTAATTATATGATTTTTTCAAGAACATACTAATGAAAAGCAGTTGAGTTAAAACTTGTAACCAATTTTAAAACAATTTTGAGTAACTCAACAAAAGTTTCAACTTTCCCCTGTCTCCTACCTAAACTGATTTGATAATATACAAATAAATAAAGAAACAAATAAATAAATAAATAAATAAATAAATTAATTAATTAATAAATAAATAAATTAATTAATAAATATATAAATGAATAAATAAATAAATACATAAATAAATGATAGATAAATAAATGAATAAATGACTACACAAATAATAAACATATAGGCTATAAATGAATGAATAAATAAATAGAATAAATACATAAAATAAATAGATAGCATAGATCAATAAATGAATACAATCTGCTCATCTGTTAGAGGCTTCTAAGTGTCACAACCAGGATGTGATATTTTAAGTAACATCAGGATACAAAATGTCACAGTAGCAGAAGAGAAAGAAATCTGATCTGATTTTCAATCAAAAGTTAATGGAAAGGTGATTATATTTTATCACTGGGGTCAATAAACTATATAAAAATGAAAACCGACATTTCATGGAATAGGTCACCGCCAAAAGGCAGTCGTGAGTATTGGTACCCATTAGCCATGGCATGTGATTCGTCTACCAAGAAAACCTAGTCACAAGACTCCATCTATGATGTCATTCTTTTGCTAAACTTGACTGGAGCTATTTTCCAGGAAGACAGGACCAACTGTGGTAGGAACAGGGCCATGCATGACTATTAGCAAATCAGTGTAAACAGGTCCTTAAAAATGTTATTTACTCAGTCACAGGCATACAATTGGTGTGTAGTAAAACTTTGTCGCCATTATGCGAGTAATTACCAGTATCATACGAACACTTGCAATTACAAACATACACAATAAATACCCTACCAGTACCATCCCATTTGCAGACACAGTGATTTTCCATTTTGAAAAAAATGGTCTTTTCCGTTTCAGAAAACCTGTAATTCCATTTCAACTTGATCTAAAAATGGAAATTCCATTTCGTCATAGAAAAGGTACACAGCAAAAACATGAATTCCATTTTGCAAAGGTGAATTCCATGAATTTTCACATGAAAAGTAAAGAACCAAAGCGGATTTTCTGTTTTAATTTACCAGTAAATGGAAAATCACTGTCCCTAATCCCAATCTGAAATTTTTAAACATACACTGTACAGTTTAACTTTACTTAATAGAATTATCCCCATTTAACAAAAAAAAAAAAAAAAAATAGCTATGCCAGGGATGTTTGGAATTGTGAAGTTCAGAGGGTTAAACTTGTGACAATTATCTCGCACTTCTCAAAAAAAATGTACACATGTATAGTGTTCTCTGTCAAGCAAAATATGTCTCAAAAGTATTTC
The DNA here is from genome assembly GCA_001188425.1 of Eucidaris tribuloides. Classification (NCBI taxonomy): domain Eukaryota; kingdom Metazoa; phylum Echinodermata; class Echinoidea; order Cidaroida; family Cidaridae; genus Eucidaris; species Eucidaris tribuloides. The sequence continues at coordinate 40,858 of JZLH01S0584098.1, read as the reverse complement.
CTCTTTCACTTTCATTTTTTTTTTCTGCTAGCTGAAGTCAGATTTATTTCCCTGAGGTCAACTCTGAGGCTCTGCATTAAATTAGCCATGCTCAGGTTGCTGATGCCAGTTGATTGGATATGATTATGAACCAGTTTACCTAGCTAACTAGATTAGTGCCAGAATGTAGGCCAGACAGAACCCGTGTGAACACAGATCAGGGTGGGCCATCTATATGTAGACTAGTCTAAATCATAGACTGCTCTTATTCTGAATCAAAGTCAAGTGAGCTGTGAGAAGTTTGTAGGCACAAATCCTTGTCCGTAGTGTTATGCATATCACGGTCTTAAAGACGCTTTATAACACTGTGGAAGACCCGTTTAAAAAATTGCTGAACTTTGCTATCTATATCTGACAGTGTTTGAATGGACAAATATACATCCTAGAACATAAAAGTTTGGACAGTTACGTTGTCACTAGTACAATATATGCAGATACAAATTGGCACATTAATTATTCTCAGCCGATAGGAAATTCTGCAACACAGCAGTCTATGGGGGAAAGCTGGAATGGTCTCTCTATGATTTTCATGTTTTCAAAGCACTTAATGATCGTTTTAAACTGCAATTTTTTCAGGGCTTCATTTTTAGACCGTATCAGAGACACTGGTAGCATGGGGAATCATGTAGCTCAAATTTTTTTTAAACTGGAAACATTGTTATACAATGCCTTTAACAATCTGTGCTGCAGACTAGTACTTCTATCTATAGGCTCTGTGTTATACATGTAGCTCATCCTGACAAGCCCTGACCAACAAGATTAGCCTTAGCTCAAGACGCTATGGAATATAATGCCAAAATAAAGTCTGTGCCTGCAGACTAAGCTGCGAGCTACATGAAGCTAAACTAGAAGAACACTTTCACACGGTGGCTGAATTGTGATTTCAGACACAAATGCAATTGTGGCGATTGGAGTAACCGACCGGATGCACGAGAAGAAGTCTTGTCGAACAACCCAATCAAAACTCAACGTTCTAGTGGAAAGGCATGGCCAGGTTTCTGGTTATCCTGTCCATCAAACCAAGCACCAGATGGATCGTGCAGTTGCAACACACTTTTGAACATGCCCTAGAGCGTGCGGTTTTCCAGTGGAAGTTTATAAAAAGTCACTAAGCTCCATCTCCAAAATTAGGGTTTTTTTTAGGAGAACACAACATGATTTGGAAGAATCATGATTAGGGAACACCTCAAGCAAGATTCACATTTTGGAATTTGATTTACAATTGTGATTCTAATTTGCTTTCTCACCAATAAACAAATACCAAAATTAGAGTGTATTGCCATCACATCTTTAGGGACAGTGATTTTCCATTTCAAGAAAAAGCCTTTTCCGTTTCAACTTGTCTGAAAAATGGAAATTCCGTTTTACCATAGACTTGGTTTACATGAATAAAATGACAATTCCGTTAACGTAAAACTTGAAACAAATATTTCTCCCTGTTTCTGTGTTTTTGTGTCAACTTTTTCTAATTTTTGTTCTGAGTTTTGTGTTTTTTCCAGTCAATAAGTAAAAATTTTGAGAAAAGGGACGTTTTCCGTGATTTTGAAAACTCATTTTCTGTTTCAAGTTGTGATTTCCGGAAATTCTGTCCGTTTTCCGTTATCGCGAAAAATCATTGTCCCTACATCTTGGCTCACTGGCTGCCTTCTGAAAAAAGCCAGAGAAATCAAGGCTACATGTTTTCTCCACATTACGTGGAGGAGCGCCTTTCTTCATCTCGGTTTCGAGGAAGTGTAGATACCACGAAACTCCCCTCCCTGTATACATATTTTAGAATCAGAAGTGTCGATCTTGAATATTTCACAACTGTAACTGCAACTGACCCATATTTCACAAAGTCATTCATCTTGTTTTGATATTATTACTATCTTGGATTGATCATAACATTACTATGCCAGAAAATGATGAATAATTTAAAAGTAGCTGTTAAAAGTTAAAGCTTGTTGCATAATTTGTTTTTTATAACTGTTTAAACAAGCATTAGTTGCGAATCTCTCCATCAAGCAAAAACATTTAAAAATTTCTTTGAATATTGAAAATTATGAGTTACACCATTGCACACATTAAGATGCTGAAAAAAAATTGTACAAACTTTGATTTATGCTTTGGCTTTAGTTGTACAGTAAATGGTCCCTTTATTCCCCTATCACACAATTAACAGACAGACAGACAGACACATACACACACACACACACATACAGAGACAGACAGGCAGATAGACACAGACACAGACACAAAAACAGACACACACACACACACAAAGATAGTACAGATACACACACACACACACACACACACACACACACACACACACACACACACACACACACACACACACACACACACACACACACACACACACACACCACACACACACACACACACACACACACACACACACACACACACACACACACACACACACACACACACACACACACACACACACACACACACACACACACACACACACACACTACACACACACACACACACACACACACACACACACACACACCCACACCCACACAGCACCATATACACACATCTACTGTGTTGTTACACCCAATGTCCCCCTGTTTACACTGGCAACAAAAATTGTGAAAGGAATGCTTGTATGTTATCAATTACAAGGTGACTTGTCAAGTCGCATGGCACAGAATTACATGGTAGGCCAGGCACTGAGCTATGACAGGCTCTGGGGACACAAAGGGGGATGAGAGGCAAGGAGGGGGCAGTGGGGGCAGTCAACCCTGCACCCCTCCCCCCCCAAAAAAAAGGGGGGAAGAACAACAGGATAAATAGAAATGAGAATGAAAAGAGGACAATGAGAAAGATCACTTTAAAAGATTGTGTCATTGATTTGTCACGTCAAAAAACATCTAATATGAATGAAATCAGCTGAAATCAATCAATGTGAAGATTAATATAAATTAACACCTCTTCGGTAAATAATTTTAGTTTGGTGAAAATGTGACGTTAAACTTCAATACGCTTTTCAAATTGGCTCAGGAGCAATTTCAAAAAAATCGCGCACGTTCAACGTTGGCATCGTGCCGTTCGGCAAATTGTCCGATCAGCCGTTAGCAAAGTCGGTGCCAAGGCGGGGGTTAGCGCCGTTTAAACAAAATCACATGTGCACTCCGCTTGGTCTTGCGACGGTACACAGTATACCGCGATTCGGCAGTTTGAAGCAAATTGAAACTCAGACGGAAAGAACAACATTCTGGTAACATGTCGTTATTAGTTTTTCTCATAAAACAACAAATTCATGACGTATGGATCTCAGACTTTCAACACACCATTTGTAAGTACTAAACTACCGTTTGGTATTGATAATGAAGGGAAGTAATGGACTTGCACATCCCTGACACAATCTTTAATGTATGCTCTGTAATTTTTCTCTTCAGATTGTCTCAACTCCACCCTCCCCACCCCCCCAAACAAAGCTAAATTCTGGTAATGCCCCTGCATGGGGGAGGGGTGTGTCCCCCCAGCACATTACTACATGTATAAGGCACACGCATGTCACTGGAGGTGAATGGACCACATAGTTCTCATTCCTGGTGGTCTGTTGGGGTCTTTTAATGTCAAACACAGACTGTTGTTCACTGTTCAGGCTTATTCAGCTAAGCTTAGCCTGAAGGGTGAATGACCATAAATGCGAAATGCACAGCAACATTCAGAGCTTGGTGATCTCAAAAAGAATCTCAACACAGCTCTCTGTTGATGAAGGCCAGAGTAGGGGTTAAAATTTCCAGTTTGTATCAAAATGAAAGCTGCTGCCAGAAAGGATGTATTAGGGCCGGCTAATGCCTCCTTACCTCCCTCAACTCAACAAACAGAAAGACAACAACAACAAATTTGAACAAAACAAAACAAAAACAACAACCTATAACAACACAATGTTTCCTATCTCGCCTGTTGTGCTGGAACAGTAGCATATATGAATTGTGTATTAAACGTAACATGAAGTCTTTGCATGTTTCCTAAAGCAGGAAAGAGAAACAACTCTGGTTTTCTTGGAAGTCGGAATTCCCAGATCATTGTCAATTGCAGTGTTAGGAGAGATGGAGGCAAGTGGAAAAGTGGGTTGGGTTTGCCGATTTGAAATAATTGAAATTCTACACCTAGTGTATTGCATTGCTTCCCTCTGGTGGATTGCGCTCTTTACTCCCTGGGAGCCTAGTCTGCTTCCTAAACCCGCTGTTGCTGGTCGTTCATCTCAAAATAGGGGAACGACAATATAATTGAATTATAAGATTTAGTGTATGTTGTCTTTCATTAGGTAAACCTGACTTAAAATGGTGAATTGGATTGAAAGATTACTTCTAATACAGTAACCAGTTAATTTTTGGCCAATATTCTACTGTTGGTACTTGGTAATTATACTCCAAAATGTCATCAATCATGCATGGGGGATATTATTTTAATAGAACTCCCCTCTGTGCGAGCTTTGACTTTATACAGTGGACCATGGAGGAACCTTAGTACTAGTGGACACAAGGCATCATGATATGAAAAGAGTACAGACTTATTAAACCCAACCATGCCTTGCATATTACGGGGAGATAGAGAGAAGTATAATATTCTTTCATTTGTAAAAAAAGTCAATGCTTTTCTGAGCTTGAACATCAGATGAAATGGCACGTAAATAATTATGAAAGTTCCACTCCACCAGAGCCGATTTTCGTGGGCGTGTACATGTTCTGCGGTATGGCACTTTGTTTACCAGAAATGTCACAGATATATCACAGTTGGATATTGATCTTCAAGCCCATCTGGCTTGGAAAGACAGCTAACTGCATGCAAAATATCAGTTATCCTCTATAATTGATGGAGTGATGCTACTGGTTCAGATGTATCAGTTTCAATTTACTTATAGTACACGAATCAAACCAAATGAGTTGAAACATATACCAGTATATACACTGGCTAGAAGCCTAGGGCCTGTTCAAGCGCTTTTGGAAGCGAACCGTACCGTACCGTACCGTGCCAACCCAATGTGAACCGTGCCAGAGTGGTTCACTTGCGAGTGTTCAGGCAAAAATGTGGCAAGCATGCCTCCGAGGTACCAATTCGATATGCTTTATTTACTCTCTAATCCAAGGGAACCACACGTTAAAGTATTGCGGAATGCGTTCAGGCCATTAGCGCGGTACGGTACGGTTCGCCTTGCCACGCTCTAGACCACGTCGGGAGGTGGTCCTCCCTGGCACGCTTCTGGAGCGGTACGGCGGTACGGTACGGTTCGCTTTAGGAGTGTTCAGACGCCTCCTCTGGCACGGTACGGTACGGTACGGATTAGAGAGTAAAGCATACCGAATTGGTACCTCGGAGGCATGCTTCCCACATTTTTGCCTGAACACTCGCAAATGAATCAATCTGGCACGGTACGCATTGGATTGGCACGGTACGGTACGGTACGGTTCGCTTCCAAAAGCGCTTGAACAGGCCCTACGATTATATCCATGCTGGAAGAATTTGTATTGGAATTTGTTTAGCTTCGTTTGCCAGTATTGACCCTTATAGAAATTGAACTCATAAAGAGGCAACACAGCAAATTTGACTGTTACTGAAATTTCTAAAAAGTGGATCCTATGTACATGTAGGTCTACTTGTAGACGAAGTCCTGAGGAAATATTCAACAATGACATTTTCAGAGCAGGTGAACCGTGCACAGAGTGGTCACTTGCGGAGTGTTCAAGGCCAAAAATGTCGGCAAGCATGCCTCCGGTACGCTACGCAATTCGGCTTATGCTTTATTTACTCTCTAAATCTGAGGGAACCACACGCTTAAAGCTAATTGCGGAAAATGCGTTCAGGCGATTAGCGCAGCGGTACCGCCGTTACGGTTCGCCTTCCACGCCCCTCTAGGACACAATCGCGGAGAAGGTGCGTCCTCCCTGGCACTGCTTCGTGGAGGCGTACCGTACGGTACGGTTCGCCTTTAGAGTGCTGTCAGACGCTGCTCCTACTGGCACGCGTACGGTACGGTACCGGATTAGAAGGGCCTGATTTCAAGCAGCTTGGACGAGCGAAACCCGTATACCGAGAGAAAGATCACTTTAATGTATGCTCTGTAATTTTTCTCTTCAGATTGTCTCAACTCCACCCTCCCCACCCCCCACCCCCCAAAAACGCTAAATTCTGGTGATGCCACTGCATACTTGTAGGGGGAGGGGTGTGTCCCCCCCAGCACATTACTATAAGGCACATGCATGTTACTGGAGGTGAATGGACCACATAGTTCTCATTCCTGGTGGTCTGTTGGGGTCTTTTAATGTCAAACACAGACTGTGTTGTTCACTGTCCAGGCTTATTCAGCTAAGCTAAGCCCAGAGGGTGAATGACCATAATGCGAAATCCACAGCAACATTCAGAGCTTGGTGGTCTCAAAAAGAATCTCAACACAGCTCTCGTTGATGAAGGCCAGAGTAGGGGTTAAAATTTCCAGTTTGTATCAAAATGAAAGTTGCTGCCACCAAGGAGGTATTAGGGCTAATACCTCCTTACCTCCCTCAACTCAACAAAAAGAAAAACAACAACAAATTTGTACAAAAACAAAACAAAATCAACAACCTATAGCAACACAGTGTTTCCTTTCTCGCCTGTTGTGCTGGAACAGTAGCATATATGAATTGTGTATTTGAAGAACAGTACACATACCATTATTTGAGAACTTCATAATTATCATTATCCAACATCACCATCATTATCATAAAAATTATGCCTCCTTCCCATTATTGTATTACGGTATGTTCCTTTCCTGCATTTTGAAAGTTTGCTTACCTTATGTGGTTATAGTACCTTGCAACCACTGTGATGGTAGAATATGTTTTCTCCACCTTTGTAATTCAGATACAGCATTTTTGTTTTTTGTTTTGCAAACAAGGATATTACTTGAAGATATTAAATCAATCAAACACCTTTTATAATACACAAAGCTTAGATCCAATGAATCAGAGTAAATTACACTTGTTTCTTTTTTGATTTTTTTTTTTTTGGAGGGGGGGGGGAGTGGATCATTTCCTCTACATTCATGAAAGCCTACTAACAAGGACAGAGATTTACAAGTATTTTCTTTTATCAAGAGTGATTTACATGAACATCTCTACAACAAAGCATTGCATGTTACCTAAAGCAGGAAAGAGAAACAACTCCTCTGGTTTTCTTGGAAGTCAGAATTCCCAGATCATTGTCAATTGCAGTGTTAGGAGAGATGGAGGCAAGTGGAAAAGTGGGTTGGGTTTGACGATCTGAAATAATTGAAATTCTACACCTAGTGTATTGCATTGCTTCCCTCTGGTGGATTGTGCTCTTTACTCCCTGGGTGATTAGTCTGTTTCCTAAACCCGCTGATTGTTGGTCACTGATCTCAAAACAGGGGAACGACACCATAATTGAATTATCAGATTTTGGGTGTGTTGCCTTTCACTAGGTAAACCTGACTTAAAATGGTGAATTGGATTGAAAGATTACTTCTAATACAGTAACCAGTTAATTTTTGGCCAATATTCTAGTGTTGGTACTTGGTAATTATACTCCAAAATGTCATCAATCATGCATGGGGGATATTATTTTAATGGAACTCCCCTCTGTGCGAGCTTTGACTTTATACAGTGGACCATGGAGGAACCTTAGTACTAGTGGACACAAGGCATCATGATATGAAAAGAGTACAGACTTTCATATTAAAGACGCAATATAACACTGTGGAAGACACGTTTAAAAAATTGTCGAACTTTGCTATCTGACATATCTGACAGTGTTTGAATGGACAAATAAACACCTTATAACATAAAATTTGGACACTTATGCTGTCACTAGTACAATATGTGCAGATACAAAGTGGCACATTAATTTCCTATCGGGCGATAGGAAATTCTGCAACACAGGAGTCTATGGGGGAAAGCTGGAATGGTCTCTCAATGATTTTCACTTTTTTAAAGCACTTAATGATCGTTTTACACTGCAATTTTTTCAGGGCTTCATTTTTAGACCATGTCAGAGACACTGGTAGCATGGGGAATCATGCAGCTCAGATTTTTTTAAACAGGAAACACTGTTATACAGTGCCTTTAAACCCAACCATGCCTTGCATATTACTGGAGATAGAGAGTAACTAGTATAATATTCTTTCATTTGTAAAAAGAGTCAATGCTTTTCTGAGCTTGAACATCAGATGAAGTGGCACGTAAATAATTATGAAAGTTCCACTCCACCAGAGCCGATTTTCGTGGGCGTGTACATGTTCTGCAGTATGGCACTTTGTTTACCAGAAATGTCACAGATATATCACAGTTGGATATTGATCTTCAAGCCCATCTGGCTTGGAAAGACAGCTAACTACATGCAAAATATCAGTTATCCTCTATAATTGATGGAGTGATGCTACTGGTTCAGATGTATCAGTTTCAATTTACTTATAGTACACGAATCGAACCAAATGAGTTGAAACATATACCAGTATATACACTGGCTAGAAGCCTAGGGCCTGTTCAAGCGCTTTTGGAAGCGAACCGTACCGTACCGTACCGTGCCAACCCAATGTGAACCGTGCCAGAGTGGTTCACTTGCGAGTGTTCAGGCAAAAATGTGGCAAGCATGCCTCCGAGGTACCAATTCGGTATGCTTTATTTACTCTCTAATCCGAGGGAACCACACGTTAAAGTATTGCGGAATGCGTTCAGGCGATTAGCGCGGTACGGTACGGTTCGCCTTGCCACGCTCTAGACCACATCGGGAGGTGGTCCTCCCTGGCACGCTTCTGGAGCGGTACGGTACGGTACGGTTCGCTTTAGGAGTGTTCAGACGCCTCCTCTGGCACGGTACGGTACGGTACGGATTAGAGGGCCTGTTCAAGCGCTTTTGGGAGCGAACCGTACCGTACCGTACCGTGCCAACCCAATGCGAACCGTGCCAGAGTGGTTCACTTGCGAGTGTTCAGGCAAAAATGTGGCAAGCATGCCTCCGAGGTACCAATTCGGTATGCTTTATTTACTCTCTAATCCGAGGGAACCACACATTGCGGAATGCGTTCAGGCGATTAGCGCGGTACGGTACAGTTCGCCTTGCCACGCTCTAGACCACATCGGGAGGTGGTCCTCCCTGGCACGCTTCTGGAGCGGTACGGTACGGTACGGTTCGCTTTAGGAGTGTTCAGACGCCTCCTCTGGCACGGTACGGTACGGTACGGTACGGATTAGAGAGTAAAGCATACCGAATTGGTACCTCGGAGGCATGCTTCCCACATTTTTGCCTGAACACTCGCAAATGAATCAATCTGGCACAGTACGCATTAAATTGGCACAGTACGGTACGGTACGGTTCGCTTCCAAAAGCGCTTGAACAGGCCCTACGATTATATCCATGCTGGAAGAATTTGTATTGGAATTTGTTTAGCTTTCGTTTGCCAGTATTGACCCTTATAGAAATGGAACTCATAAAAAGGCAACACAGCAAATTTGACTGTTACTGAAATTTCTAAAAAGTGGATCCTATGTACATGTAGGTCTACTTGTAGAGTAGACTAAGCCCTGAGGAAATATTCAACAATGAAATTTTCAGAGCAGAATCCTAAGAAAGCATTCTTGATTCTAGTAGTAGTTGTGCACTTAACTGAGGACTGCTGGTTCTTATAATCTTGCCATCCATGATCCCCTTTCAGCGTAGGATATAACCCACGGCGACGGGCAATTTAACCCTTGGCAAAGCCCAAATCGCCCCCTAAAATTCCCCAAACCCAATTCTTTGGGGTGACCATTTTCTTCAGAATCGTTCTCAGATTTGCCGCAAAATATTTCACTTTTTTTTAATGGCATTGAAACAAAAATGCATTAATCGGTTGCTTTTACGGATGAAGCTCCAGCTAAAACATTGGCAATCTTTCATTGCATCCTTCAATTTCTGATGTGCAATGAAAAGTAGCCCCAGTGGTGGAAAAATAGCCCCCAAAATTCAAAAATAGCCCCAAGGCTCTAATAAAAATCGCCCTTACAAAATAACAATTAATTCCTACCCTGAAGTCTTTCTTGAATTGAGAATGAGATTCCCTTCAAAGCATTTCTATTTCTGATAAACAGTGCTTCCCTTTAAATTCAGTGCCACACTCATATCAACATGAGAAATCTATGGCAAAACATGCAATAGTGCAAACTTGCCCTGGCCTGCCTTGACTTTTAGAAATAGAAGTCTGGTTATTTCTCTCAAAAATAGAATTAGAATGTACCCAGAAACACAACACCACAGAGAGACAACAATTCGCGAACATAATTATAACCACCTCAAAAAGTCCTCAATTCTTCTGAGGTGTGTGGTCTATACTGTACAGTCACTATACCTATAGCAGGAATACAGGAAGATAAAATGTCACATCATTGTCCCTAGACCAGGAAAGGATTGCAAGCCTGATTAGGCCTCAGGAATGCAACTTATTAGAAGATCAATCAATCAATAACTTGGAAATCCACACAATGCATTCTTTTCTACTTTTGCTCCACTGCACTTTACTGTGCGCCATGAAATGTGTAATATACTATTAACTGCAAAAATGCTCTAACACAGCCTATCTGCTATAAGATCAGTTGAAAGTTGTAGGCCTAACTAACATATGTTTTTTCCCCGAAACATAAAATGTGAGAGAAAATATTGACTGACAATAAGATAATAAATGAAGGCCCACAGGGCATGTGGGATTTCATCCACTGAGAGAATAACAAATTAAAAAAGTCTTAAAATACTGAAAAATTATCATGAATATGCAATGGTGTGTACTTTGTATTGTACACAATGCAAAAGGAAAACTTAATATTTTTACCACAATTATGTTGATTATGATGTATTCTGGGAAACATTGATACCTTAATTTTTATCATTTGCATGAGCAGAGGGTGCTAGTTTTTTTTTATACATGCTTGCTATTCCATTAAACACTGACAGTGAACCTTTAACATCTGAAGAAAAGAATATCAACAATATGCCTACCGAATATACCCAGACGGCAGTCGGCTGTTGCGTTGGTATTATGTAAGGTGACTGCGCAAGAGTCTTCATTATATGATTATTTGATTCCACAAGGTGACTGATGACAATATAATATAATATTCCAGATATTTTATCCAAGATTTGTACTGATGCAACTTTTCCAAGGAATACTTTGGCTGGTAGAAGTAGTACTAGAAGTACAGGATCAGATCCAAACAATATGCAAATTACGGGAAGAGAGAGCCGCTGCCAGCTTGGTGTACATCACTAATACAGACACGCAGCCAGCGAGATCTCAGTCAGTTACCGATTGTGGGGGCTTACAGCAAAATTTACTCAAGGCAAGCATAAACACCAACGGGGGATTGTAGTGAGCTAAGAATCGAATAAGACGCAAAACTACCGTGACGCGGACGACCGTAGCATGCAGCTCTCATCCCCCCATCCTCATCGTAGTTTGGCCCAAACAAACCACCTGTAGGCCACTCGGTGTCAAACCAGTTGTCATCGCTGTCATTTGCGGCTTGCACCGCTTGCATACCTCGCTGTAAATCAACTCTTGCCCGGAGCTTTAGGGGGCTTGGAGTCTGACCCCCCCTTTGTGGAGAGCAGTTCGCTGGATCAGGAAGAGTATTATTTCTCGCTGCCCCCGTGTACTGTGTCACCTTACGCCGTTTGCCTTGGTAAAGCATTCCATGTTGTAAATTTCAAGGAGAACCTACAAACGCTTGATTGTTGAATTTTTTTATGATGATTTGTTCAAACTACCTCAGAGCATATTACGGAGCTAATAAAA
>JZLH01S0584098.1:14371-29012 GCA_001188425.1 Eucidaris tribuloides | reverse complement strand
CCTTTTTCAGGATCTCTGGCTCTGAAATGTCATTGTTGAATATTCCTCAGGACTTCGTCTACAAGTAGACCTACATGTACATAGGATCCACTTTTAGAAATTTCCGTAACATCAAATTTGCTGTGTTGCCTTGTTCATGCAGTTCATTTTCTATAAGGTCCAATACTGGCAACGAAAATCGCTAAACAAATTCCATACAAATTCTTCCAGCTATTGGATTATATCGTAAGGCCTGTTCAAGCGCTTTTGGATGCGAACCGTACCGTACCGTTACTCGCTGCCAATTCAATGCGTTACGCTGCCAGCATTGATTCATTTGCGCAGTGTTTCAGCCGCAAAAATGTGGGAAGCATGCTCCGACGGACTACCAAATTCGGTATTAGCTTTACTCCTCTATCTACGCTACCGCTACACGTACCGTGCCAGAGGAGGCGTCTAGAAACACTCCTAAAGGCCGAACCGTAACCGTACCGCCGCTACCTCTCCAGTTAAGCGTGCAGGTCAGGACCACCTACCCCACGTGGGTCTAGGCGTGGCAGTGCGAACCGTACCGACCGCCGCATAATGCCTGAAGCCATTCCGCCAATACCTTTAAGTGTGGTTCCGTGATGTAGGAGAGTAATAAAGCCACGAATTCGGTACCCGGAGGCTGCTTGCCACATTTTTTGCCTCCAACACTCGCAGGACACTCTGGCCACGGTTCACATTGGTTCGTTGCACTCGTACGTACGGTACGGTTCGCTTCCAAAGCGCTTGAACAGGCCTACGCCTTCTACGCAGTGTACATATACTGGTATATGTTTCAATCATTTGCGTTTGATTCGGTACTATTTTAAGTAAATGAAACTGAACATCTGAAACCAGTAGCCTCACTCCAGTCAATTATAGACGATAACACTCATATTTTGCATCCAGTTAGCTGTCTTCCAGCCAGATGCGGCTGAACATCAATATCCAACTGTGATATATCTGTGACATTCTGCAGGATGCTAAACAAGTGCCATACCGCAGGAACATTTACCACGCCCACGAAAATCGCTCTGGTGAGCAAGTGGAACTTCATAATTATTACGTGCCCATTATCATAACTGATGTTTCAGCCTCAGAAAAGCATTGACTTTTTTAACATGAAAGGAATATTATACTTCTCTCTATCTCCCTAATATGCAAGGCCATGTGGCGATTTAATAAGTCTGCTACTTTTTCATATCATGATGCCTTGTGATCACTAGTACTAAAGGTTCCTCATGGTCCACCTATAAAGTCAAAGCTGCACAGAGGAGTTCTATTAAAACTAATATCCCCCATGCATGATTGATGACAGTTTGGAGTTATAATTACCAAGTACCAACAGTAGAAATTGCCCAAAATTAACTGGTTACTGTATTAGAAGTAATCTTTCAATCCATTCACCATTTATAGTCAGCCGGTATTTAACTAATGAAAGACAACATACACTTAAATCTTATAATTCAATTATATCTGTCGTTCCCTATGTTTTTGAGATGACGACCAGCCAAACACGGCTTTAGAAGCAGACTAGCGCCTCCCAGCGGCAGTATAAGAGCGCAATCCACAGAGGGCAAGCAATGCAATACACTAGGTAGAATTTCAATTATTTCAATCGGCAAACCAACCCACTTTTCCACTTGCCTCCATCTCTCTAACACTGATTGACAAAAATGATCTCGGGCAATTCCGACTTCAGAAACCAGAGTTGTTTCTCTTTCCTGCCTTTACGAAACATGCAAAGCTACTTCATGTTACGTTTACATACACAATTCATATATCCTACTTGCTTCCAGCCAAAAACAGCGAGATAGGAAACATTGTGCTTGGTTATAGTGTGTTGTTTTTGTCTTGTTTGCTTCAAATTTGTTGTTGTTGTACTTTACTGTTTGTTGAGTGAGATGTGTAGCAGGCATTAGCCGGCCCTAATAATCTTTCTGGCAGTTGCTTTCATTTGATACAAACTGCGAAATTTAACCCTACTCTGGCTTCATCAACAGAGAGCTGTGTTGAGATTCTTTGAGAATCACCAAGCCTGAATGTTGCTGCTGCATTTCGGCATTTATGGATATTCACCCCTTCAGGCTAAGCTTAGCTGCCAATAAGCCTGACAGCTGAACAACGTCTGTTGTTTGACATTAAAAGACCCCAACAGACCACCAGGAATGAACTATGTGGTCCATTCCACCTCGATGACATGCCGTGTGCCTTATACATGTAGTAATGTGTGGGGACACACCCCTCCCCCCATGCCAGGCGCATTACCTAGAAGTTAGCTTTGTTTTGGGCGGTGGGAGGGTGGAGTTGAGACAATCTGAGAGAAAAATTACAGAGCATACATTTAAAGATGTCGTCACAGGATGTCAAGTCCATTACTTCCCTTTCATATCAATACCAAACGGTAGTTGAGTACTTACATCGCGTGTGTTGAAAGTCTGAGCATCCATACGTCAGTGCAATTTGTTGTTATTGAGAGAAAACTAATAACGACATGTTACCAGAATGTGTTCTTTCCGTCGAGTTTCAAGTTTGCTCAAACTGCCGAATCGGCGGTTACTGTGTGACCGTCGCAAGACCAGCGGAGTGCACAGGATTTTTTTAAACGGCCTAACCCCCGCAACTATGTTGCACCGACTTGGCTAACGGCTGATCGGACAATTTGCCGAACGGCACATGCACGTTGAACGTTGCGGATTTATTGAAATTGCTCCTGCAGCAATTGAAAAGCGATGAAGTTATAACGTCACATTTCACCAAACTAAATATATTGACCCGAAGAGGTTGTTATTTATATTAATCTTCACATGATTGATTTCAGCTGATTTCATTATATAGATGTTTTTGACGTGCAAATCAATGACACAATCTTTAAAGTGATCTTTCTCATTGTCCTCTTTTCATTACTCATTTTCCTCGCTGTTGTTTTCCCCCTTTTTTTTGGGCGGGGGGGAGGTGTGCAGGGTTACTGCCCCCACTAGCCCCCTCCTTGCTCTTCATCCCCCTTTGTGTCCCAGAGCTGCTCATAGCATCAAGTAGCCTGGCTTACCATGTAATTCTGGCCTGCATGCCACTTGACAAGTCACTCTGCTAATTGAAACATACAAGCATTCTTCACAATTTTTCGTTGCCTCAGTGTAAACCAGACCGGGGCACACTTGTCCGGACTCCGTGCTAACAACACTAGTAGGCATGCTAAGAATTGTGTAATATTTGCTGTGTGGGTGTGGGGTGTGCGGTTGTGTGTGTGTGTTGGTTAGTTGTGCTGTAAGTGGTGTGCTGGTGTGTGTGTGATGTGTGTCTGTGTGACTGTGATCTGTGTGTGTGTGTGTGTGTGTGTGGTGTGCTGTGTGTGTGTGTGGCTGTGTGGTTGTGGTGTGTGTGTGCATGCGTCGTGTGAGCGTGCCAGCGTGTGTAGTCTGTGTGCAAGAATGGCTGTGTGCCTAGTGGTGTGTTGTGTGTGTGGTGTGTGTGTGTGTGTGTGTGGTGTGTGGTGTGTATCTGCATACTATCTTTGTCGTGTGTGTGTGTGTCTGTTTTTTCGATGTGTCTGTGTCTGACTGTCTATCTGCCTGTCTGATCTCTTGATAGGTAGTGTGTTGTACTCCACAATGCCCGACCATCTTCATCTCGCACACAACACCAAATCACGAATCCAGGAGCCGGGTATGTGTCTGTTACTGTCTGTCTGTTAATGTGTGATAGGGGAATAAAGCCACGACCATTTACTGTACAACTAAGCAAAGCATAATCAAAGTTTGTTACAATTTTTTTTTCAGCATCTTAATGTGCTGCCAAGGGTGTAACTCATAACATTTCAATATCAAAGAAGATTTTTAAATGTTTTTGCGTTGATGGATGAGATTCGCAACTAATGCTTGTTTAAACAGTTATTAAAAAACAAATTAGCAACAAAGCTTTAACTTTTACAGCCCTACTTTTAAATTATTCATCATTTTCTGCATAGTATATGTTCATGTATCATCCCAAAATATAATAATATCAAAACAAGATGAACTGACTTTGTGAAAATATGGGTCAGTTGCCAGTACAGTTAGTGAAATATCAAGTCGACACTTCTGATTCTAAAATATGTATACGCAGCGGAGCGGTAGTTTCGTGGTATCGGGTATCTCACTTCCTCGAAACCGCAGATGAGAAAGCGCGCCTTCCTCCACCGTAATGTGGAGAAAAAATGAGCCTTGATTTTCTCTTGGCCTTTTTCAGAGCAGCCAGTGAGCCAAGAATGTAGCGACAATGATTTTTCGCGGGATAACGCGAAAAACGGCACAGAATTTCCGGGAACATCACAACTTGAAACAGAAAATGAGTTTCAAAATCACGGAAACACGTCCCTTTTCTCAAAATTTTTACTTTTTGAATAGGAAAAAACACAAAACTCAGTACAAATATTAGAAAAAGTTTGACACAAAAACAACAGAAACAGGGAGAAGAAATATTTGTTCAAGTTTACGCTTAACGGAATTGTCATTTTATTCATGTAAACCAAGTTATGGTAAAACGAATTCCATTTTTCAGACAAGTTGCAAACGGAAAAGGCTTTTTCTTTAAATGAAAATCGACGTCCCTAAAATTGTGATTGGCAATACACTCTAATTTTGCGATTTGTTTATTGTGTGAGAAAGGCCAAATATAGAATCACAATTGTAAATGCAATATTCCAAAATTGTGATCTTGCTTGAGGTGCTTCCCTAATCATGATTCTTCCAAATCTGTTGGTGTGTTCTCTAAAAAAAACCCTAAATTTTGTGAGATGACGAGCTTAGTGACTTTTTTATAACACTTCCACTGGAAAATCCGCAACGCTCTAGGGCATGTCAAAAGGTGTTGCAACTGCACGATCCATCTGGTGCTTGCGTTTGATGCGACAGATAACCAGAACATGGCCATGCCTTCACTAGAACGTTGAGTTTTGATTGGGTTGTTCGACCAAGACTTTCTTCTCGTGCATCGCGCTCGCGTTACTCAATCGCCACAATTGCCATTTGTGTCTGAAATCACAATTCAGCCACGGTGAAAGTGTCTTGCTTAGTTTAGCTCATTGTATGCTCGGCAGCTTAGTCTGCCAGCACAGACTTTATTTGGCATTATATTCCATATCGTCTTGACTAAGCGCTAATCTTTTATTGTTGGTCAGCGCTTAGTCGATGAGCTACATTTACACAGAGACCCTATAGATAGACAGCTACTAGTCTGGCAGCACAGTATTGTTAAAGCATATTATAACAATGTTCAGTTTAAAAAAATTTGAGCCTACATGAATCCCATCTACAGATGTCTCTGATACGGGTCTAAAATGAAGCCCTGAAAAATTGCAGTTTAAACACGAATCATTAAGTGCTTTGCAAAACATGATACATAGAGAGACCATTCCAGCTTCCCCCATAGACTGCTGTGCTTGCAGAATTTACCTATCGGCTGAGAATAAGTTATGTGCCAATTTGTATCTGCATATATGTACTAGTTACAACGGAACCTGCTCCAAACTTTTATGTTCTAGCGATAGTATATTTGTCCATTCAAAACACTGTCTGATATAATAGGCAAAGTCTAGCAATTTTTTAAAGGCAGTCATTCCACGTTTATAAAGCGTTCTTAGACGTATCACTGCCATAACATACGACAAGGTTTGGCTACAACTCTCACAGCTCACGTGACTTGATTCAGAATAAGAGCAGTCTATGATTTAGACTAGTTATTATAGATGGCCCCCTGATCTGTGTTCACACGGTTCTGTCTGGCCTACATTCTGGCACATAATCTATGTAGCTATGAGTAAAACTGGTCATAATCATATCCCAATCAACTGCTCAGCAACCTAGCATGCTAATTAATGCACAGCCTCAGAGTTGACCTCAGGAAAATAAATTGACTTCAGCCTAGCAGAGAAAAAAAATGATAAGTGAAGAGGAAATACTTTGAACATATTTTGCTCTTGACAGAAGCAACACTTAACATGTGTACATTTTTGAGACGTGCGAGATAATTGCACAGTTTAACCTCTAGAACTTCACAATTCAAACATACCCTGCATAGTCATTTTTTTTTTTTTTTTTTTTTTTTTTATGTAAATGCGGATAATTATATTAAAAAGTTAAATGTACAGTGTATGTTTAATAAATTCAGATTGGGATTAGGACAGTGGATTTTCCATTTATGGTAAATTAAAACAGAACATCCGTTGATGTTATTCTTTAACTTTTACATTGAAAATTCATGGAGAAAGCATTCTTGATTCTAGTAGTAGTTGTGCACTTAATTGAGGACTGCTGGTTCTTATAATCTTGCCATCCATGATCCCCTTTCAGCGTAGGATATAACCCACGACGAGCGATTTAACCCTTGGCAAAGCCCAAATCGCCCCCTACAATTGCCCAAACCCAATTCTTTGGGGCGACCATTTCCTTCAGAATCACTCTCAGATTTGCCTCAAAATATTTCCCTTTTTTTTTAATGGCATTGAAACAAAAATGCATTAATCGGTTGCTTTTACGGATGAAGCTCCAGCTAAAACATTGGCAATCTTTCATTGCATTCTTCAAATTCTGATGTGCAACGAAAAGTAGCCCCAGTGGTGGAAAACTAGCCCTAAGGCTCTAATAAAAAATTGCCCTTACAAAATAACAATTAATTCCTACCCTGACTCATATCAACATGAAAAATCTATGGAAAAACATGCAATAGTGCAAACTTGTCCTGCCTTAACTTCTGGTTATTTCTCTCAAAAATAGAATGTACCCAGAAACACAAAACCACAGACAGACAACAATACACAAACATAATTATAACCACCTCAAAAAGTCCTCAATTCTTCTGAGGTGTCTGGTATATACTGTACAGTCACTAAACGTATAGCAGGAATACAGGAAGATAAAATGTCACATCATTGTCTCTAGACCAGGAAAGGATTGCAAGCCTGATTAGACCACAGGAATGCAACTTATTAGAAGATCAATCAATCAATAACTTGGAAATCCACACAATGCATTTTTTCTACTTTTGCTCCACTGCACTTTACTGTGCGCCATGAAATGTGTAATATACTTTTAACTGCAAAAATGCTCTAACACAGCCTATCAGCTCTAAGATCAGTTGAAAGTTGTAGGCCTAACTAACATATGTTTTTTCCCCGAAACATAAAATGTGAGAGAAAATATTGATGACAATAAGATAATAAATGAAGGCCCACAAGGCATGTGGGATTTCATCCACTTAAAATACTGAAAAATTATCATGAATATGCAATAGTGTGTACTTTGTATTGTGCACAATGCAAAAGGGAAACTAATATTTTTACCACAATTATGTTGATTATGATGTATTCTGGGAAACAATGATACCTCAATTTTTATCATTTGCATGAGCAGAGGGTGCTAGTTTTTTTTTCTACATGCTTGCTATTCCATTAAATACTGACAGTGAACTTTTAACATCTGAAGAAAAGAATATCAACAGTATGCCTACCGAATATACCCAGACGGCAGTCGGCTGTTGCGTTGGTATTATGTAAGGTGACTGCGCAAGAGTCTTCATTATATGATTATTTGATTCCACAAGGTGACTGACGACAATACAATATAATATTCCAGATATTTTATCCAAGATTTGTACTGATGTAACTTTTCCAAGGAATACTTTGGCTGGTAGTAGTAGTACTAGAAGTACAGGATCAGATCCAAACAATAAATTTATAGCCTCCGTAATATGCTCTGAGGTAGTTGGAACAATCATCATAAAAAAAATTCAACAATCAAGCGTTTGTAGGTTCTCCTTGAAATTTACAACATGGAATGCTTTACCAAGGCAAACGGCGTAAGGTGACACAGTACACCGGGCTTCAGCGAGAAATAATACTCTTCCCTGATCCAGCGGAACTGCTCTCCACAAAGGGGGGTGTCAGACTCCCAAGCCCCCCTAAAGCTCCGGGCAAGAGTTGATTTACAGCGAGGTATGCAAGCGGTGCAAGCCGCAATTGACAGCGATGACAACTGGTTTGACACCGAGTGGCCTACAGGTGGTTTGTTTAGGCCAAACTACGATGAGGATGGGGGGATGAGAGCTGCATGCTACGGTCGTCCGCGTCACGGTAGTTTTGCGTCTTATTGATTCTTAGCTCACTACAATCCCCCGTTGGTGTTTATGCTTGCCTTGAGTAAATTTTGCTGTAAGCCCCCACAATCGGTAACTGACTGACGATCTCGCTGGCTGCTGTCGTTTCAGTGTGTACACATCCAAGCTGGCAGCGGCTCCTCTCTCCCGTAATTTGCCGAACGAGGTCGCTGGGGTCCGAGACTGGAATGTTGGAAATGTACCAGAGTCGGGAGCGAGAATGTGAAATCCACCACCAAATTCTTTGCTCCAGATGATATTAGATCGAGCCGAGCAAAAATCTAGAAAATTGTCCGGATCATTTTGCTTGGGGGTGGATAAGCCTGAAAAAGTGTAGTTTTTCCACTCTTTTGGGCCGAATAAATAGAATTCCAGCTGAGTAAAAAAGGGTTTATTGTTGATGCGATGATAGCTCAAGACAACTTGTCCATTAGAATGAAATGATGTCTATTATCACAATGAACACAGATAGTTGGACCCTAGTTTGATCTCAGCCCTTTCCCCTGAAGCTCTGGGAGTGATCTGCCGGCTGTCAGCTGAGACGAGATGGATCCTGGCACGAAAATAGACCGGGTGATACTTATTACCCCGCTCCACACCAGTGAACGACAAGGGAATTCCTAGGTTGTAATCACACCATGGACGTCCGTATATCATTAACCCAGCATTGATTGAGACACCGGCTCAATGCGCATATATTCTCTCCCCGCAACAATGCACTTGTTTCTAATTCTTCCCGATAGAAAAGATGATGATATCTCCGCAAAGGTACACTGCGCAGAGAGGTGACCACCAACTTTTGATTCCACAACAATAACAACAATAACAATGGACTTCAGCGTGCATGCATATGCTTCACAGTGCGTGCAGAGATTTATACAATAGAAGCTGCCAATAATACCTCCGATAATCAGGCCTCTAGTCCCAATCTCATCCTACTCCTACACAGAGTGCACTGTAGTATGTGTGTCACCCTGCATGAACACCCAATACACTGTCAAAGCAAAACCTATTCAAGCATGAACAGCTATCAGCTGTGGGATGTGTGGTGGTAGGAGTGTGTACTGCCACCCAGCTGTGCATGTGTGTGTGTGTGTGTGTGTGTGTGTGGGTGTGTATGTTTGAGTGTGCAGTTGGGCAATATACAATGTAGCCTCCTCAGAAAGTGGGAGGGGCCGCATAGCCAATCACATGGTCAATACAAGTACCAGTGTGTGGTAGGGTCATAACAGATGGCTCTGCTGTGGGGCAGATCCCCCAGAAAACCATGACAACAAGACCCTTGTGTACTGCTACATCATTGTAGATTTATTTGTAAACCCTAAATCCGTTTGGCCCTGAGTTTATGCCTTCTCCCCCTTTTTTTTTATTAGGTCCAGATAAATTGAGGTAAGATACCAAACTGCACCCAGAACAAATTATGTATGTGCTCTATTATTGAACCCACCACTAATGGCCGATATTTTAGGGAGATGCCAGGGATTTGTTACTGTTTGACCAGTTGACCTCTCTGGAACTGGACCACTTTGAAACTGACCCTTGACCTGCAGTGGAATGCAGTATATTTCACCATTTCACCCTTATATCAAATCATGATCAAATGGAACAAGTGGGATGATATATGAACATAGAAACATATACTGATACAGACACAAATACAGACATACATTCCCTCTAACATAACTGTTCACCCACACACAGACACACAGACACACAGACACACAGACACACACACACACACACACACACACACACACACACACACACACACACACACACACACACACACACACACACACACACACACACACACACACACACACACACACACACACACAACAACACACACACACACTATTTGAATAAGACTATGACAATAATGCAAAAACAAATCTTTGCTCATTATATACCACGAAAATACACATGCAGTAAAAGATAAAAATAAAAAGGAACAACAACAACAACAAACAAACAAACCACAAATAAACAAACAAACTCAAGTACTGCAATACTATGATAATTTGGGTGGGGAAAATTTACAATTGTGAAATTTCCAGGTTATTGAACTGCACGGTGAGATAAGCGAACATCATAAAATATGCATGGCTGATAGATGGATTTAATGATAAGCTATGTGTTTTAATGACCTTATTTCTCTAATTAGCACGGTAATGAATATACAATCACAGATATCAGTAGAGTTAGCGCAATTAAGTTTGGAACATCATCATTTTAAATGAGACCGCAAACATGAATAGCATAGATGTTAGGTGCTTTCACTATATGGGTTATAATTTACACAGAATATCATCACAACACATGTATTTTATGTGTGTATATATCAATATCTATCCAACTATAATGTAGATGTCTATAATTAATACAACAAATATTTGATTATAATAATGGTATGAATATATTTATAGGTTCATAGGACTATTGGTATAATAAATGTTTACATGTACACTAATACGACTTTATATGGTTACATATATTGATCTGTTATGTTATATAGTTATATACATACATGTATGTACTTTAATAGTCTATATAATTTGGGTATGTCAATATAATGCATGTACATCGTCTTACGTTATGTACTAACATCTGCCAGGCTGGCTAAGTTTACAGCTCAGTTAAAAGTCATCTGAAGAAGACAAAAAATGTGATATGAAGTTAACCAATAATAAAACTCACCAAAAAGTAGAAAAATACACTCCCCCAAAAATGTATGTACAACCAAAGTGAAATTCTGTAAACTGTAGCAACTAAAATCCTGGTAAAATAATTACAAAAGAGCATCTGATGATTTGATCCCAGAGAGTTGAGAAAGAAAGAAAAAGCGCCCTCTTTTGAATGAAGTGATTAAAGGGGAAGTCCACCCTGATTGATTTGTTTGATTTTAATACAAGCAGAAAAATGAGAGAAACCTATTAATGAAGGTTTTGCAAAAATTCATCAAAGAATAACAGAGGAATGGATATTTAAAGTTTAAAATTTGTGACGTCACATGCGAGCAGCTCCCCCTTTTGTCATGTAGTGTAAATTCAAGTGCCATTTTCACAGAAAATGGAAAACAACTTTACCTGTGCATTCAATATATAATCAGAAATATAGATTATATGTGTATAAATCATACATTTTATGAAACATTAATTTTGAAGAAATGTGATTTTGTTTAATGTTTTCCAGCTTTAAAAGAAAGCTGAGAGCTTTGATACAAGACTTCCAATCTAGCAATAAGCAATGACAATTTTCAAGTAAACCTATTTTTAATGAATTTATCAAATGCATCAATACCATTACGTCATCTTTGTTCTACCTATGCATTGTGAAGGATTTATTACGAGCATGCACCCAATACAACTTCCAAGTTGGTAAACTGCAATGATTACTGTGAGAAAGGATAGTGTAATTCATGTCCCTATTGCAGCTTGTACATGTAGGCGCTATACTAATGCACAATTCATGAGTATTTTCCTACACTTGATTGTTTTGGGGAAAACAACAATAATAACTTCCGTGTTGAATTGAGTCCCAACAGTGGATTTTAAAACAATGGGGATTAAAAAAAAATGTCCTGGCATTTCCATCATCTGGTTCAGGGCAGATGGGGGAATTATTTGTGGTTGTCCTACAAACATATGGTTCGGTTTCGTACAGGATGAACTGAAGAAAAAAAATCAATGAAATATGCACGGAATACTACAGAGTACAGCTGCCCCCAAATGCCTGGTGAACATTTATCAAGCTATACTGGATGATGGGCACAGAACAGAGACTGAAAATGACCATCAACTTCCTTTGTGTGCCCCACCCCCCCCCCTTTCGTGCCCCACCCTCCCCCTTTCAAGCCCCACCCCCCTCATTTTCAACCCTATTGTCAGTGTCCAGCTGGCCAGAGAAATCGACACCATGACAGCTTCCATTCATTCCCAGCATCAATGACTGTAATAGTCTAGGTTCTAGACTGTTCTTCTTTACCATAGGTGAAAGTATGGAAATTTAGACTAGCTTTCTCATGTGGGATTGGGAATGGGGTAAGAGATTTGGGAATGGGGTACCTACAAAGGGCAGTCTATGACTTAGACTATGCCTGTAACCAGTGATGTGTGACTCGAGTCTGGTCTTGGACTCGAGACCGGACTCGAGTCCGTTTTTGCTGGACTCGGTCTCGGACTCGGACTCGAAGGTTCATGACTCGGTCTCGGACTTGGACTCGGGGCTGTGACTCGATGACTCGGCGTCGAGTCCGGCTCGAGACCGGGGCATATTGGCGCTATCCAAACGGATATCTCAGGTTCCATTCGCTAAAATTTTATCAAAATTTCACCCAATATTTCAAATATAAAATCACTCAAATAAATTTCAGCCAAATGGGATCACACAGTAGCAGTCCACTGCCTGGACCTGTCTTCCGTGTTTCTAGTTTTGCAATGCGTATTACACGTGAGTGTGTGTACATACACAGCATAATTGCTGCCCAATCAATTAATAAAATTGTATCTTTCTGAAAAATTAAAGAATGATGAAGCAAATGTGAAATTTATCACTGCCACTATATTATTGAACATTTCCGATGAATACCAACTTTAGCAGGCACATGAAAGGATGATAGTACCTTTCAACTTTTTTAAATGTATCAAGTACTGTTGATCTCCAAATTTGTTATTTAATTTCTTTGAAGATTATTTTGGTAAGATTAAATGGTAACTCAAGTTACAGACAGTTATGTGTGGCTGAATTACACTTTTATGTATTAGGCAGTTCACCCAATCTAGCAAAATATTTTCTCCATATTACATTTTCCACACATTGAAAAGTTTTGTGGGATATTTGCTCATAGAACAAGGAGAGTGTTGACAAACAAGTGAAAATGTTACTAAGTGATTGATGCTACATTTTAAGGACACAGATACCCGCGCTTTCGTAATAAACTACATGCAATTTTAAAACTAAAGTAACATACTGTTGCCTTGTAATTATTTTGTGGGTTTGTTATCTTTTTTTGGAAATTGAATGATTTGTTGATTCATTTGACTGATTCTTTAGTAAGTACATGTAGGTCCCTACAGATATTTTGAATAAGATACTTGTTTCTAATTAATTAATATGTAATACGAGTGCCGGACTCGGACTCGGACTCGGACTCGGACATGCCGGACTCGGTCTTGGACTCGGACTCGAAGGTTCATGACTCGGACTCGGACTTGGACTCGGAAAGGCCGGACTCGGACTTGGACTGGGACTCGGACTTACTGGACTCGGACACATCACTGCCTGTAACTATTTCAAAAGATGAATGCTGCTTACTTGTCTGCGGGAACAGACTGTAATTACAGCATAGGCCTATTTTGACAAAATCCTGTAATGCGCTGAACTATATCTGATTTGTTTTACTTAATAAGATGAAGAGCATTTTAGGTATTTCAGGTATTTAAAAGGTTGAAGAAAAATATAACAAAGAACACATAACATTTTAATAAACAGAACATGTTACAAAGTGGTAATATTTAAATGGTATTTACAAAACAGAATAATTGACACCAAAATACAAGCAAATAATGGCCACCACCCATTACACATACCGGTACTGTGTTTTTTTTCATTTCTCCAAAAAAAAAAAAAATCAAACTCAAACACATTCAAAGGTACAGAAAAGACCCTCATCATCTCAATGCACTCCCCACCTCCAATGAAATGTACACACAGATATCACCAGCATTGCCAACTCATAACTATCTGGAATAAAACGAAGAAGGCTCTCCCATTACAAACAAAAATTCACTCAAACATAGTAAGACTTACAAATACTGATGGGAACCTGCGACCAATTTTATTTTTTCTCTCCCGAATGAATCGAAGTTGATACAAGCTCAATTTCATGGGAAATACGCAAATTGGCAACACCGCACATCACATAACTTCACCCCACATTCCACGGGCAATCGCTGAAGCATGCCAGCCAACCGACCAATCAGCCTCCAGAGATTTCCAGCTAACTGATTGGATGCAAAGCCCATCCTAGTTTTTTTTTTTTTTTGTGATTACAACAAAATAAAATATCGCCCCTCGCCCCCTCCTAAAATATTCAAGATCGGCTCTTTGGGAGTTGAGTCCATAACCATTCCCTCTGTGTAGTTCGTGTCCATATACATGTATATTTTCATAAGGGGTAGGAACACCTCTTTCTGTCTTGAGCCAAAGGTAGCCCATGATTATCAAAGGCATGGTTTTTTATCACATTTGTGAAGCACCTCATAAACTTCCATAAGAGCTGTGAAGTGTGTTTTGTTGTTGCTGTTTTTACAGAAATCAGCTTTTTTTTTACCACAAAGAAAAGATCCCTTAAAAATGTGATTACCAAAGCTATTTGTAAACAAATAAAAAAATTTGTGATATCATCAAGTCAATATCAATAAAGTCAAGCTACAATCACGAGGGAAATTCCTACCATTTACACATACAAAAAGTATGAAGTACAGCGGAACAATGTGTGTGCATC
>JZLH01S0584064.1:6785-22922 GCA_001188425.1 Eucidaris tribuloides | reverse complement strand
ACGGGATTTTTAAGAGTATGTTGTTTATCTTTAAAGGTATTGGCTAAACATTTACCACAGTTAAAAAAATCTGAGCTACATGATACCCCATGCTACCATTGTCTTTGATAAGGTCTAAAAATGACGCCCTGAAAAAAATTGTATTTCAAAATGATTATTCAGTGTTTTAAAAAAGTGAAAATCGTAACTTGATAGGATTCACCTGCCCATTTTCTCCCATAGACTTGTGTACACCTACGCTATTTAAACTCGCCCCGAGTTTTAATTGTTTATCATGCATAACTTGCCATTGGCAGTGTAACTTTTCAACGTTTTTTTTATCTAGGTGTTTATTTGTCCATATGAACACTACTATGTAGTTCAGATATCGAAATTTGACAAGTTTTTTTAAATTGAAGCTCCACAATGTTAGCCTATCACTTTAAACCTGACCCTTTTCCGAGTGTGCCCCCAACGGATCCTTTCTCCGAGTCAGACTGACCCGGAACTTTTAAGAGTGCAGGATTCATAAAAACAAAGAATGTCCCTCAAATCCATTGCAGTTTTCATAAAAGCAAAGACAATATGCATCTGATCAAGATTGAATTACAATTGGATATTCAATATTTATTATCTGCTTTATGAGTTTCTTTGATGATAGGTTCCTGTGTATGGAAGCTTGAATATGGCAAACAAAAATGTGTAAATAAACACAAAAAATACAATATTAATTACCTGTCATAACTTCTGTGTCTTCAGATGTTGACCCATCGGAAGATATTTCGTCACAGGCACCGGAACTACAATCTGGTCTATTGGTGGACACTGTCATCATAATCATAGAAGAAAATAATTGTTCATAAGATTCTTTAGAAAAAAAATAAGGTTTGTGCATTAAAAGCTTTGCTTTACACTTATGTACATTGGGAAAAAAACCCTACGTTCAGGTCAGAATGCTCTGGTCAATGTCAGAAAAAAAATTAATAAAAGCGTGAAATTACCCCGGAATAGGTGTCAGTCAATGTATAACTGTATAACAATGTATAACGACCTTGTACATGCACTTTGATCAGCAGTTATGTAGTATTCACAAGATGAACATTTGGGGCATGTTGCATAAAACTTTTACTCGTTATTCAACCAGAGGTTTTTTGTGTAGTAACTTTAATAGTGCAATGTTATGCTAACCGGAGTTTCCATATTTTACAAGAGAGTATTTCTCTGGTTAAGTTTATTTATGCAACAGGACTCTGACTAGGCCCCTGGAAAAAATGTTGTACACAGAGATATTGAATTGCCTTCGTCGGTACACTCTTAACAAAGTTCTTAATAGGTTAAATGGAAACTTTCCATTTCGTCACAACAACGGCATCAATTTTGGGGCGTATTACCACCATTTTAGTACGTGTTAGCACCGTTTTAACGTTGAAAGGTTCTCAGTAGCCCCATCTTGTCCTAATTGGTACCATCAAGAATCATGTTTACGTCAACGTGGTGGCAAGCACCCCTGTTGTCAGAGGCGTCGATCCTGGGGGGGGGGGGGAGGGGCAATCGCCCCACCAATGAAAATATGGGGACAAACATATCGATTTGCCTCCCCCCCCCAATAATTTTGACAACTTGAAAATTTCATGATATGCAATACAAGGATATGTTAAAAAGCATTGGAAAGCACTATAAAACAATTAAACTTAGCATAAAAATACGATCAAATATACACAATTATCCGTTTTCACTATTGCCCCCCCCCCCAATTCGAAACACTGATCGACGCCCCTGATTGTTGTGAAAATGGTGCGCTCTTGTGACAAAATGGTTATAGAGTGTACCGGTCCACGTCCTATGGTGCGAATCAATTTGAAGAGAGAGGGGGAGGGAAGGGGGGGGGCGAAAAACTAGTAGCCCCAAACAGGCGTTTTTTTGTGCAAATCCATGTGATTATACCAAAAATGTCTTCGGGTTTCAAAGTAGGCCTACAAAACAGGTGTTATGGAAGTAAAGGCACCAAATGTTTAAGTGTGTGCTAACAAAACCTGGATGGCGGAAAAATTTTATGGGTGCTACATACTCCCTCACCCAACCCCACCCCTCCCCCCCCAAAAAAAAAAACTAGGGCTGCTGCAGCATCCTTAGCACTCTCGGCTCCCAGTAACCTAAATCTAGCAGGTGAACTATACAGTCAATATAATTGTATATCCCAATAAAAATACATATTTTCAAACAAACAAACAAACAAACAAACAAACAAACAAACAAACAAACAAACAACCAACCAACCAACCAACCAACCAACCAACCAACCAACCAACCAACCAACCAACCAACCAACCAAACAACCAACCAACCAACCAACCAACCAAACAACCAACCAACCAACCAACCACCCAACCAACCAACCAACTGCAACTAACCAGTCAACCAAATGAACAAACAAACAAATACCAAACTACGTCATAGACAAAACCTAGTTATACATACATTATATTTCGGAGCAAAATTATGTTCCTAATGGAAGTTATAATGCAAACATATTTGCGTTCGGTACTCGATTAATACATTATATTTCGGAGCCAAATTATGTTCCTAATGGAAGTTATAATGCAAACATATTTGCGTTCGGTACTCGATTAATTCTTTGGGCAGAAACATGCATTACATGGCCCTGAAGATATAAATCATAATATTGAAGGTTGTAAAATGTATGAGGGTAAAAATACAATTAATTTTTAAAGGGGAAAGGAAAATTGGTTAAGAGGTAGGAATGAGAAAGTTTCGTTAACAGATGAGGGTGATGGCATCGGAAAGACATTAGAAGAATTATTATTTCAACCAATGCAGCACAGGTAATATTCCTTTGTGAATTACTCTCATTAATATACTAGTACTCTTATTATTTCAATACACGATTCAACGGCCATTGCTTTGGAGCTTATTTAACCCTTTTGATACTACACTCAGGATACCACATGTAAAACCTATGGAGTGTTTTTGCAATGGAAGTGAGAGGGTTAAAAGTATTCAAATATGTTATCCGGCTGTGATCGAGGGTCTCATTCCCCCCATTGATAGTGCTAATTTTGTTGAGTTGCAGTGAGCAGTTTGATTGGTCTTCAGGATCCTTGGTGTTCTGATTGGCTAAACATTGTTTATATAAAATCCTACCATAAGTACGATCCATGTTCTCAGACAGCAGAAATGATCTACGAGGTCATGGAATGAATTAGCTGCAACACCCATTGTCCCGTACGTTACGTATAACCCCTTGCTTACATTGGTGTCTGTAACGGTGTCTACGCCCTGTGGTGTCGATACACAAACATGCCCAGGTCTAATCTCGTTACCATGTCTTGTCTGTGATTGGTTATGACGGGTCATTGTCAAATCCATTGAAGTCTCAACAACATGGGCTTCAATATGCAAATCCCTTTTCGCTTTTCAGGACATGTATGCCAAAGGTGCCAATTTCGATAAAAGGCTCGGGTATATTTCAATCATAGCCTTATACCATAACCAGTTGATTATGTTGTCAACTTGTCATTTACTCTTTTGTAGTTAGCTTTACTCGATTTAGCCCTACTCTTACAGATCAAAATGTTACACCCTTTCATGCCCATAGTTTTATTGGTACATGTCATAAATGCGGTCGAGCTGGTCTTGAATAAAGAATAATTTGAAACGGAAACACATTCCGATCTCCTTCTTCGAGCTAAATAGAACGCATGAAATAGTTGGCCTATCACCCAAAGATTTAAACAATATTCCTAAACATCTCTGTTTAAGTTGTAGAAATATTATATACTCACTGTTGTCGTCGTTCGCTTCTGTTCCAAGCAATCTGTGAAGAGATATCGTGACCCAGAGCCATAATAGTAGATAGTCAGCCATAGGCCTCGCCATGATTAAATCTAGCTTGGATCACTACACCCTCATGAATAGGCAGATAGACGAAGAGATTTGTGCCTCGCCACAAAAGCCGTCTTCCACGGTAGAATGGAAATGATCAAAAGATGGTACACCACCACGCCTGACCTGAAAATAATTGAACAAGACAGTGTAAGAGTAAATAACCCTTAAGAGCCCCCTGGAGTAGCGATCTGTATACGCCCCGTTAAATCCTCTTCACTTGTAAGAACCACCAGTTTTTACTCAGCAGTTGTGCGGCGAGAGATTATCTTTAATGCGTGTTGGATTATTTTAATCCACGCGTTTGCATACAAAAAATAAGTACTGTACACTGATAGTTTGTGGGGGTTAAAGCCTCATAGAAATTCATCATGAAGAAAAATCTGTGCACAAAACTGCGAAATTTCTTCCGTAACTTCTCAGATTTACTTGATCTATTGACACCCGTGTGCACCAAAAACATATTTGAAACCTGTGATTTTACAATTGGCCTTTCAAATCACCTCACGCCGCTATGTACATGTTCATTTCCACCAGACCAATATTTGCTTGATTTTATGACAAAAAAGAAAGAAAGAAATCATGAAACGATGTGTAATCTGATTATGCGTGTCATATATTGACATTTTCGTCATATATTGTCATCAAACACTTTGAATAGGCCTAAGCACCGAAATTTCACAGTTCATTTCATTTCATCTAGCTTATAGTGGGAAAATAGTTCACATACCGCTATCTACCCACTATGATTTTTAAAGACACGTTCAACAATATTTCCTGTTAAAAAAAATATCTGATCTGCATAATCAATCAATCTTGTTATAATTACTTTTTGTCCCTGATAAAGTCTAAAAAAGTAAAGCTCTAAAGACAAGTACTCTCCCTACTTAAAAGTATTGCAACATACAGTATAACGCATGCTTTTTGAGCTGAAGGGGTCTTTCTGTAATGATTTCCTAATGAAGTTTAATTATTGGAAAATAACAAATTATTTTAAAAGAAACCAATGAATATAATTTCTCCTTTCTTCTCCAAGGTGGAGAGATTATCAAATGCAGGCGCACCCACGACAGAGGGGCTGGAACATAACAAATTTAACATTTTTCGTCTTCCTATAAGAGTGGGGTGTTAATTCACACTAGCATCGTAATTCGATTTCATATTTGCCGTCAAAGGGTTTTGATGGTTTGGAAAGACTTACTACAAACAAAAAATGTCAATATGTTCCTTTGAAACTGTCTCAGAAAGAAGACACCACGCCGAAAAGAAGAAAGCGTCTCATATCTTCATAAGACAGTGGTTAGGAGGATACGCCCCATATTTGAAGACCTCTTCAAGTTATAATTTCTCATTCTTTCTGAATTCTAAAGGCCATTTACTATTGTAAACATCTTAAAATTTACTTTCATGTGACTTTTCAGTACATTGGATACAATAATGTGGAGAGAATTATATACCATCATCTTGAATTAGTAGCCTTATTCTCCTATCGCTGTCTTCTGAAGATAGGAGGTGCTTCCCAGCAGCAAATTCTTCGCGGCGTGGTGTCTTCTTTCTGACAGCTTCAAAGGAACATATTGGCATTTTTTGTTTGTAGGAAGTCTTTTCAAACCATCCAAACCCTTTAACGGCAAATATGAGATCGAATTAGGATGCTAGTGTAAATTAACACCCTACCCCTGTAGGAAGGCGAAAAAATGTTAATTTTTTATGTTCCAGCCCCTCTGTCGTGGGTGCGCCTGCATCGGATAATCTTTCCGCCCAGGAGAAGAAAGGAGAAATTATATTCATTGATTTCTTTTCAAATAATTTGTTATTTCCAATAATAAACTTCATAAGGACATCATTACGGAAAGACCCTTCAACTCAAAATGCATTAGTGTATGTTACAATACTTTTGAGTAGGGAGGGTACTTCAAAACAACCATTAGTGTTTTTCAAAAGTAACGATCTTCAAGTAAAACCGTGTTCCCCTATAGGTTGCTGTGTTGCAATAAGGAGTAATGCTTTATTCACATGTGTAATAGTTATCCTGACGTAATACAGTATGACTTTCTTAAAGACACTATATAACACCGTGGAAGACCAGTTTAAAAAATTGTCAAACTTTGCTATTTCACATATCTGACAGTGTTCTTATGGACAAATAAACACTATAGAATACAATTGTTTGGACAGTTATGCTGTCATTAGAACAATATGTGCAGATACAAATTGGCACATTAATAAAATATCAGCCGATAGGAAATTCTGCACACAGCAGTCTATGGGGGAAAGCTGGAATGATCTCTCAATGATTTTCATTTTTTTAAAGCACTTAATGATCGTTTTGAACTGCAATTTTTTCAGGACTTCATTTTTAGACTGTATCAGAGACACTGGTAGCATGGGGAATCATGTAGCTCAGATTTTTTAAACTGGAAACATTGTTATAAAATGTCTTTTAGTTCCGTTTTCGGGTGGTTATTTGTCCATCTTAGCACTATCATTGAGCTTAGACTTAGGCCTTTACAAAATGGAAGGGGGCGCACCTATCCCTATCCATTTTGGACTTAGTAATTTGCACTTCCAATCTTGGACGAAAAGCGGTAACGCCCCCCCCCCCCCGTGTGAATGACTACTATTCCCTCTCTCTCTTTAATCTTTATGGAACAACCACAAAGCCTAAAAAGAGTAAAGAGCAACGGCCAGCACCATTTAGAGCGATTTATGGATTGTACTGTAAATGTGAACTCCGACAACTGCAGTCTTGGTCCGACGATAATCGCTCTAGCGACAAACGCTCCTCCAGTGATTGCAACTGCTCCAGCTAAATATTCGCGATGTAAGGCAACCATTACTCTGCAGAAAACTGCTCCCCCGCTGACTTTGCTCCGACGATAAATTTTCGATGTTAGGCAACCATTGCTCCGCCGACAACATTTTACTCCTAGAAGGAAAATTATTCGGACAAAAAATTGCTCCATGTTGGGACAACATTACTGTTCTGGCAACAATGATCTGGGCACAATAATGAGGATGAACGTTATAACATTTACTAGGTGATTAAAATCCAAGTCATTTTTGATTGCTTTATTGGCTAATTGAGAGAGTGAGTGAGTGAGTGAGTGAGTGAGTGAGTGATTGATTGATTGATTGATTGATGAATTGATGAATTGACTGATTGATTAATCGATTGATTGATTAATTTATTCATTGATTTATTAATTCACTCTTTTATTCATTTATTCAGTAATTGTTTATCATTTTGAGAGAGTGTAGTTGAGTGTGTATAATTGTCATATTTTTGTTTTTGTTTTCGTTCAATTAGGCTATCAGTAGTGACGTTCTTCCTCTATCTTAACCAAAGGACATTCTCATTTAGATTTCTGTATCGACCATTGTATCAACATCTTTGTGGGGGAAAATCGTTTGCAAATCTTTCTCAATATGAACTAATTGATTGATATCATTACCATCATCAGCTAAACCATTTTGGACGAGTTTTTTTTTTTTAATATGGTATCCGCTCATTGTTCACGCGGTTTCATTATACCATGGATCTAGTAGGATCCATGATTATACTGATCTCAGATGAAGTCTGTTGGTTCCATACGCGTAAATGACTAAATTGATCATTCGACCATCCTATAATTGAAGACTGTAGAATAAAAAGTACTGAAATCACATAATACTACTTTTGAGAAACAAAGGCTCAAGGTTTTCAAATTTGTCTGCAGATCACAATTGTTTGAGTTGTACATCCAAACTTGGTGAAGTTAATTGACACGATAAAAGATGAATATAGGACAAAAACAAATATTGTCCCACTTGTCGATTTCTAATAATCAATAATCAATATTGTGGACTTAAGTACTTCTACAAAAGAAAACAGGGTCTCAGGAAAACAAATGCATTTCTCGAAACAATGAATGTCAAAAACACTTAATTGTATATATTTTTGGAATGTCCTCTGTAAGACGGACAATTTGATGTGCAATTTGTCAAATTTTGACGTTGTTTTGAATTTGACCTCATTTGACCTTTGACAGGAAGTGACCCCATATCTCCGTAACAAAGCACAAAATACATGATAAATTATATATTTTCTTAATCCTTGTAACTAGTTGAGTAATTTGAGATACATTTTGAAGAAATTAGACTTAGTTAAAAATTGACCCCGGTTGACCCCTCCCCTGACCCCTACTACGGAAGGGTCAAATTGTCCAAAATTTTGTCACAAAAATTTCCGGCATGTAACGACTTCAAATAATCACTAACTCAATTTCGTCAAAATGTGACTTAAGTACTTCTTATTCTACACTCTTCAATTACCCCTGACCTATCGCTGATTTTTTAAAAGATTTTTGGAAAGTTGATGTAGGCTACTTATCGTTGTGCAAAAAACAGCGGAACGAAAAATAAAATCTCCATCACAGTATTGTAAGTAGTGGTGTAGTCAGGGCCAAGCTCGAGTCCGATTTTCGTGGACTTGGATAGACTCGGACTCGGCGTCGAGTCCCTATATAAAATTAATGGCAAGCTATTATTTAACTGCGGACTCGGACTCGTAACCACTATGGTTATAATTCAGTGCTCGGAACTTGTGAGCTCGACTCCAACACTAATTCTTATTACACTATCTCTTTACCTGCATGACGCCTTCCTCGACGTGAATACAACCGACTTTATAGGTCACACGCTCTCTTTCCATAGTTCCGTAGAAGCCTATATAGAGGGGAGGGTAATTGGGTGTTCAAACACCCCCATTGAAAAAGTGGTGTTTAACACCTATTTCTTACCGAAAACACCTTCACTTTTAACACCCCCTTTTGGCTATGGAAGTGGTTCCCGTCGGTCGTGATTTGGCTGTGACACAAATTCGGATCTGACAACTGTTTTTGCTTGTCACTTCGCTGTCTGGCAGTGAACGCTCATTATTTAGTCGTTAAACTGGTTTCCGACGAAGAGGCCCCCCTTTTTTTCTTTGCTTGTCGCTGTTTGGCAGTGAACGGATATGATTTGGCCGTGAAACTGGTTTCCGGCAGATCTTAAATTAAAGTGTGTGGTTTTTTTTGCCTGTCCCGTCGCTGTTAGGCCATGGACGGCCATAATTTGGCCGTAGATGAAAACCTATACCTCTGAAAAGTCCTGTGACTAGAAGTCTGGAATAACTTCAAAATGTTTCATTAATTAACTGAACTGAATTGTAGAATTGCTTGAAATCGAAGGAATTGAAGTGAAACCTTGTGCTTTTGAATAAAAGACACGTTTCAAGATATTTTCGAGATCTAAAAAAGCTAAGTGCCCTGATACAAGACTAACCACATATTTTATCTGCTAAATGCTCTGACTATCTGACTATAGCAACCTTGCAAGCTATCAATAAATAAAAAAAAATAACCTAACCCTGAATCATACAACTTGTTCACAAGCTGTAGAAGTTACAGTCCACAAATAATAATATTACCACAAAACTAATCCAAGTCTTTTTTAACAGCATGCTCCCTGCAACGACTGTCACATCGTTCGATGCAAATATCACCATAGATATCTATGAACTGAGTTAGTGAACTGTATTAGAGATTATTCCGTTCATAGTCACGGTTGTTGGTTAATAATAAAACAAATCTCAGACACGCTGGATTTGGTAAGTTCATACTACCATAGACATACTGGTGTGACACTTGGATAAGTTGGGCAGTTTGTGATGAATTACTCTGGCGCGAAGTCAGTAGAAATCCAATAAACATATTTTCATCATTTTTTTTTATTCCGTCGGTTTTCATTCGCTTTTTGACAGTGAAGAAGATTTTTACAGACCCACATCACATGATAGCAGATGGGTCTCATAAAAGTGCTGCTGGTGAATTCTCGAGCGTGGATTAACTTAATATATCATGACGAAACTTTGGGGTTATATTCATAGTCACTAGTCAGAAGATATTCCACCTTCTTTTCAGAAATATTGTTCAAGCAAAACTATCCTAAAGCTGAATGTAATAATGCTTCTTTTCATACAGTGTGGGAACTTTTTTATTTATTTAACGAACTTCTCATTCCGACACAGTTGAATTCTTCACTACAGATTTTAAAAAAAAGGGTTCAGATCATGCTCCCCACCTCACTCCCCTCTCAACCCTCCCTCCTTCTCATCACTCTCTCATCTCACTCACTCGCATCCCTCACTCACTTCACTCACTCACTCCACGTCACAATCAATCACCACGTCTTCTCAATAGCCAATAAAGCAATCAAAAATGACTTGGGATTTTAATCAACACATCTCTAGTAAATGTTATAACGTTCATCCTCATTATTGTGCCCAGATCTTGTTGCCAGAACAGTAATGTTGTCCCAACATGGAGCAATTTTTTGTCCGAATAATTTTCCTTCTAGGAGTAAAATGTTGTCGCGGAGCAACAATGGTTCATAAACATGCGAAAATTGTAATCCGTCGGAGCACAGTCAGCGGGGGAGCAGTTTTCTGCAGAGTAATGGTTGCCTTACATCGCGAATATTTTACGGAGCAGTTGCAATCACTGAAGGAGCGTTTGTCGCTAGAAGCGATTATCGTCGGACAAAGAACTGCAGTTGTCGGAGTTCACATTTACAGTACAGATCCATAAATCGCTCTAAAAGGGTGCTGGCCGTTGCGCCTTTACTCTTTTAAGGCTTTGTGGTTGTTCCATAAAATTAAAGAGAGAGAGGGAATAGTATCCATTCACACGGGGGGGGGGGGGGGCGTTACCGCTTTTCGTCAAGATTGAGGAGAGTGGCAAATTACTTAAGTCCAAAATGATAGGGAAGGTGCGCCCCCTTCAATTTTGTAAAGGCCTAAGTCTAAGCTCAAATGATAGGTGCTGAAGATGGACAAATAAACCAAGCCGAAAACGGAAAACTAAAAGACATTTTAAACAATGTTCCAATTTAAAAAAACTGGAGCTAACATATTCCCCATGCTACCAATGTCTCAGATACAGTCCCTAAAAATGAAAGTCGCTGAAAAATTGCAGTTCAAAACGACATTAAAAGTGCTTTTAAAAAAATGAAAATCATTGAGAAGATCATTCAGCTTTCCACAATAGACTGCTGTGTGCAGAATTTCTATCGCTGAAATTTTATTAATGTGCAATTTGTATCTGCACATATTGTTCTAATGACAGCATAACTGTCCAACAATTGTGAATTCTATAGTGTTTATTTGTCCATAAGAACACTGTAGATATGTGAAATAGCAAAAGTTTGACAATTTTTTAAACTGGTCTTCCAGCGGTGTTATATAGTGTCTTTAAGAAAGTCATACTGTATTAACGTCAGGATAACTATTACACATGTGAATAAAGCATTACTCCTTAGTTGCAACAGAGCAACGCTATAGGGGAAACACGGGTTTAACTTGAAGATCGTTACTTTTTGAAAAACACTAATGGTTGTTTTGAAGTACCCTCCTACTCAAAGTCATTGTAACATACACTAATGCATTTTGAGTTGAAGGTCTTTCCGTAATGATGTCCTTATGAAGTTATATTATGTGAAATAACAAATTATTTGAAAGAAATCAATGAATATAATTTGCTCCTTTCTTCTCCTGGGCGGAAAGATTATCGCGATGCAGGCGCACGCCACGACAGAGGGGCTGGAAGGCATAAAAAATTAACATTTTTTTCTCTCTTCCTACAGGGGTAGGGTGTTAATAATTACACTAGCATCCTAATTTCGATCTCGATATTTGCCGTTAAAAGGTTCTGGATTGGTTTGAAAAGACTTCCTACAAACAAAAAAAGCCAATATGTTCCTTTGAAGGCTGTCAGAAAGAAAGACACCACGACCGCGAAGAATTTGCTGCTGGAAGCACTCCTATCTTTCAGAAGACAGCGGATAGAGAATGAAGGCTACTAATGTCAAGATGATGGTATATATTCTCTCCAGCATTATTGTATCCAAGTACTGAAAAGTCCATGAAAAGTAAAGTTTTTAAGAAGTTTACAATAGTAAAGGCCTTTTGAATTCAGAAAAAGAATTTAGAAATTATAAACTTTAAGAGGTCTTCAAATATGGGGCGTATCCTCACCTACCACTGTCCTTAATGAAGATATGAGACGCTTTCTTCTTTTCGGGCGTGGTGTCTTCATTTCTGAGACAGTTTCAAAGGAACATATTACATTTTTTTGTTTGTAGAATCTTTCCAAAACCATCAAAACCTTATGACGCCCAAATATGAAATGCGAATTACGAATGCTAGTGTGAAATTAACACCCGCTACTCTTATAGGAGAGACGAAAAATGTTGAAATTGTTATGTTCCAGTCGCCTCTGTCGTGGGTGCCGCCTGCATTTGATAAAATCTCTCCACCTAGGAGAAGAAAGAAGAAAATTATATTGATTGGTTTCGTTTAAAATAATTTGTTATTTTCCAAATAATTAAACTTCATTAGGAAATCATTACAGAAAGACCCCTTCACTCAAAAAGCATGCGTTATACTGTATGTTGCAATACTTTTAAGTAGGGAAGAGTACTTGTCTTTAGAGCTTTACTTTTTTTAGAAGCTTTATCAGGGAGCAAAAAGTAATTATAACAAGATTGATTGATTATGCAGATCAGGATATTTTTTTTCACAGGAAATATGTGTGAACGTGTTCTTTAAAAAATCATAAGTGGGATAGATAGGCGGTATGTGAACTATTTTTCCCACTATAAGCTAGATGAAATGAAATGAACTGTGAATTTCCGGTGGCTTTAGGCCTATTCAAAGAGTGTTTGATGACAAATATAATGACCGAAAATGTCCAATAAATATACACGCATAATCAGAATTACACATCGATTTCATAGATTTCTTTCTTTCTTTTTTGTCATAAAAATCAAGCAAATATTGGTCTGGTGGAAAATGGAACATGTAGCATAGCGGCGTGAGGTGGATTTGAAAAGGCAATTGTAAATCACAGGTTTCAAAATATGTTTTTGGTGCATCACGGTGGTTAAAATAGATCAAGTAAATCCTTGAGAAGTTACGGAAGAAATTTGCAGTTTTGGTGCACCAGATTTTTTCTTCATGATGAATTTCTATGAGGCTTTAAACCCCGCACAAACTATCAGTGTAAAGTAACTTATTTTTTTGTATGCAAACGCGTGATTAAAATAATCCACACGCATGTAAAGGAATAATCTCTCGCCGCACAACTGCTGATTAAAAACTGTGGTTCTTACAAGTGAAGAGGAATTTAACGGGGCGTATACAGATCGCATACTCCAGGGGGCTCTTCAAGGGTTATTTACTCTTACACTGTCTTGTTCAATTATTTCAGGTCAGGCGTGGTGGTGTACGCAATGCGTTTTGATCATTCCATTAACCGTGGAAGACGGCTTTGTGGCGAGGCACAAACTCCTTCGTCTATCTGCCTATTCATGATGGGAGTAGTGATCGCGAGCTATGATTTATAATCATCGGCGAGGCATATGGCTGACTATCTACTATTAATGCTCTGGCACGATATCTCTTCACAGATTGCTTGGAAACAGAAGCGAACGACGAACAACGTGAGTAATATAATATTTCTAACAGACTTAAACAAGAGATGTTTAGGAATAATTGTTTAAATCTTGGGTGATAGGCCAACTTAATTTCATGCGTTTCTATTAGCATCGAAAGAAGAGATCGGAGATGTGTTTCCGTTTCAAAGATATTCTTTTATTCCCAAGACCAAGCTCGACCGATTGTTATGACGATGTAGCCAAAATAAACACTAAATGGCATGAAAGGGTGTAACATTTTGATGCTGTAAGAGTAGGCTAAATCGATAAGCTAACTAACTACAAAAGAGTAAATGACAAGTTGATCAACAATAATCAAACTGTTTATGGTATAAGGCCTATGATATGAAAATATACCCGGAAGGCCTTTATCGAAATTGGCACGCTTTGCATACATGTCCTGAAAAGCGAAAAGGGATTTGCATATTGAAGGCCCATTTGTTGAGACTTCAATGGATTTTGACAATGACCGCCGTCATAACC
This sequence comes from Eucidaris tribuloides, assembly GCA_001188425.1. Taxonomy (NCBI): domain Eukaryota; kingdom Metazoa; phylum Echinodermata; class Echinoidea; order Cidaroida; family Cidaridae; genus Eucidaris; species Eucidaris tribuloides. Next base: position 9,044 of record JZLH01S0584064.1, on the reverse strand, counting down.
ATCACAGACAAGACATGTAACGAGATTTAGACCTGGGCATGTTTGTGTATCGACACCAACAGGGCGTAGACACCGTACAGACACACAATGTAAGAAGGGTTATACGTAACGTAGCGGGACAATGGGTTGTTGCAGCTAATTCATTCAATGACCTCGTAGTCATTTCTGCTGTCTGAGAAACATGGATCGTACTTAATGGTAAGGATTTTAATATAAACAATGTTTAGCAATCAGAACACTTTCAAAGGATCCTGAAGACCAATCAAACTGCTCACTGCAACTCCAACAAAATTAGCACTATCAATGGGGGAATGAAGACGCTCTCGATCACGCCGATAAATAATTTGAATACTTTTAACCTCTCACTTCCATTGGCAAAAACACTCCATAAGGTTTTTACATGTGGTAATCCTGAGTGTAGTAATCCAATAAAGGGTTAAATAAGCTCGCAAAAGCAATGGCCGTGAATCGTGTATTGAAAATATAAGAGTACTAAGTATATTAATGAGAGTAATTCACAACAGGAATATGTACCTGTGGCTTGCATTGGTTTAAATAATAATTCTTCTAAAATGTCTTTCGATGCCATCACCCTCATCTGTTAACGAAAATTTCTCATATCCTAACCTCTAAACGACAATTTTTCCTTCCCCTTTAAAAATTAATTGTATTTTTACCCTCATACATTTTTACAACCTTTAATATTATGATTTATATCTTCAGGGCCATGTAATGCATGTTCTGCCAAAGAAAATAAAATCGAGTAACCGGAACGCAAATTGTTTGCAATTATAACTTCCATAGGAACATAATTTTGCTCGCAGAAAATAATAATGTATTAATCGGAAGTACCGAACGCAAATATGTTTGCATTATAAAACTTCCATTAGGAACATAAATTTGGCTTCCGAAATATAAATGTATGTATAAACTAGGTTTTGTCTATGACGTAGTTTGGTATTTGTTTGTTTGTGCATTTGGTTGACTGTTAGTTGCAGTTGGTTTGGTTGGTTGGTTGGGTGGTTGGTTGTTGGTTGGTTGTTTGGTTGGTTGGTTGGTTGGTTGGTTGTTTGGTTGGGTTTGTTGGTTGGTTGGTTGGTTGGTTGGATTGGTTGGTTGGTTTGTTGGTTGGTTTGGTTGTTTGTTTGTTTGTTTGTTTGTTTGTTTGTTTGTTTGTTTGTTTGTTTGAAAAATGATGTATTTTTTATTGGATATACAATTATATTGACTGTAATAGTTCACCCTGCTATAAAAGCTAGATTTAGGTTACTGGGAGCCGAGAGTGCTAGGATGCCTCAGCAAGCCCTATTTTTTTTATTTTGGGGGGGGACAGGGGTGGGGTTGGGTGAGGGAGTATGTAGCAACCCAGATAAAATTTTTTCCCATCACAGGTTTTGTTAGCACACACTTAAACATTGTGGGCCTTTACTTCCATAACACCTGTATTTTGTAGGCGCTACTTTGAAACCCGAAGACAATTTTTGGTAATAATCACATGGATTTGCACAAAAAAACGCCTGTTTTGGGGCTGACTAGTTTTTCGCCCCCCCCTTCCCTTCCAGCCCTCTCTCTTCCAAATTGATTCGCAGCCATAGACGTGGACGGCGGTACACTCTATAACCAATTTTGTCAGAAAAAAACAAGAGCGCACCATTTTCACAAACAATCCAGGGGCGCGTCGATCAAAGATGTTTCGAATTTGGGGGGGGGGGCAATAGTGAAAGACGGGATAATTGTGTATATTTGATGCGTATTTTTATGCTAAGTTTTTAATTGTTTTAATAGTGCTTTCCAAATGCTTCTTAACATATCCTTGTATTGCATATCATGAATTTTTCAAGTTGTCAAATTATTGGTGGGAGGCAAAAATCGATCATGTTTGTCCTCATATTTTCATTGGTGGGGCGATTGCCCCTCCCCCCGCCCCCGCAGGATCGACGCCTTCCTGACAAACAGGGGTGGCTGCACCACGTTGACGGTAAAATGATTGCTTGATGGTACAAATTAAGGACAAGATGGGGCTACTGAGAACCGTTTCAACGTAAAACGGTGCTAAACACGTATACTAAAATGTGGTAATACGCCCCAAAATTGATGCCAGTTTGTTGTGACGAAATGGAAAGTTTCCATTTAACCATTAAAGAATTTGTTAAAGTGTACCGACGAAGGCAATTCAATTATCTCTGTGTACAACATTTTTTCCAGGGGCTAGTCAGAGTCCTGTTTGCATAAATAAATTAACCAAGAGAAAATAAACTC
>JZLH01S0584020.1:17537-41045 GCA_001188425.1 Eucidaris tribuloides | reverse complement strand
AATTCCAGTTTCGTTAGAACAATCTTTTATCGACCTGCCAATAAACTTTCAACAGTTTATGCAATAGCAATTGTGTACGATCGTCTTTACGGCCTTTCATTTGCACAAATTGCAACTTGTTAAACAGTAAGCCTACTGTCAGGTGTAAGCTTTCAATTTTCTATAGATACGAGGCATGCTCAGGTGCCTTTCTTTCCTGTAGAATCACCGTGCACTGTATATATTTACAATGGAAATGTATCTTTGGATCCATTTGTTATGTATCTGCACCCGGAAAGACTGGTTATATACGTTGGGTATGTGAGCAGCCGCCTACCTTTGGCTGTTGTAGAGAATGCATTTCCTCACTTGAAAATGCTGTGTGGAGTGGAGCTTCTTTGCCCCACCTGCGGTCGTTTTAGACGCTGCTCTTAGGTGTCGAGTTATAAATTTCACTTCTCCTCTGGCAAAGGCATTATAGGTCAAGTTTCCCCAGTGATTGTTGGTCTTTCATTGCAATTCATTCTTACCTGCTGATGTTTATTGCTTACAGCTTCTTTATCTCTTCTCGCACATATCATTGAAACGATGTTGAAGACCTCCAAATATCCCCCTTCTCCAAAGCAAGGCTTTGGTACTGCCAGATTATTGGGAATCATGACATCTTGGCCTTGTGTCCCTCTGACAGGGATCAGCAGTGGAGGTGCAGTCGGGGCTGAATTATTGCAGGCATATCTTGACAGCACAACTGAGGGGCCATTGCGTTTGCACACAACTTCCATCCATTGAATGACCTTTAGCGACTGTCCAATGCTGCCTTTCTGTACATGGAGCTGGAAGTGCTGGGGTTATTCTGGCCTAATTGATAGGGAATCGAGCGACACATGCAGGGCTCTTATTCAGCTGTCTTCGTGTACACTGTCAGTTTGTTATTGCTGCATGTAGGACTCTTTTGTGGGGGAGTGTGGTTAATGTTTCTTCTGCATCATAATCCTGCCCTGATGGAGAATGCTTTGTAAGACGCCTGCATTGTCCATTACCGACAAAATATTAATGCTTGGTGCCTGTTATATAAAAACTGTAATTACCTAAAATATTAACCATCGTAATCCAAGGGACTTGATCACATTCATTGGTGGTATGACAACCCGGTTTCAATGACACACTGGAAATGGCAGGACGCTTCCAGTTGTAAGGACAAAGCTCCAAACAAGCCACAATTAATGAACATTTTCCCAACTTATATGCCTCATGAATATACAAAGCAACAACATTTGAATCTTGGCCGTCAATCGCTTGTTGCTGGGTCAAGACTTTCAATTTCAACTCAATTTCATTTTCAGTTCCACTCAAAGTATAAAGTAATTCATCATTTGCCCTACTGGTAGAACATTCTATTTCACAAGCGGGAAAATATCTCAGTATAAATTTTAAACTTCCATCGCCCATCTGGCATTACAGAAATTGGCTATCATAAGATGAGCTTCTGAAAAGAAGAATTTTGGGACATTCAAAGACAGGGGATTATTTTTGTTCATTCTGATAATCAAACCCCCTGGCATGCCTTCTATGGAGCCTCATCTAATGTACTTGTTGTGTTAGTCAGAATTTCACTATGATTGTCTAGCTTTAAAATCAAAGATAGATTGTCTCTGGATATCTTGCGTATATAAGTAAATGCATTTTTCAATATGGTTTAGATGTTTACTTTGAATCCAGCTGCCTCATGAACGGGATGGTTTCCACCAGGCGTCAACAACAGTGTCAAGTGACCCTTTTCACATAGTAACATTGATCGCCTTATAAAAATGATGGTTACAATTAACTTCCCATCAAAGTTTAGACAGTTGCTACGAGATAGGACACATGGTTAAGCAGCATACTCACATGTTCTAGTAGCATTTGTAAATTTGCTTACGATAACAAGCCTACATGTCTACCATCCTCGTTTAACGAAAACAAAAGAGGCGAAACATGCTTCTTGTTAGATACAAATATACTAAGTCATTTGAAAAGCCATTTTTGTGTTTGTACGTATTGCCAGTGCTGGCAAATTGCTGCGTCTCGCTTCCAGAAGTTTGATTCATTAACAATTCCGTAAAAGGAAATTACAATTATCAGTCAGCACTAAGAACTAAGTTCTAGTTGCGTTGAGACTACATGGGCTTACAATATTACAGGCTCGGGTGCTCATCAGGCAGATGGCATCTCAGAGGAAGGAACAGTCGCAGTGTCTTGGAACTGAGACTAACAGAGTATTTTGGCTTAAGAATGGAAATTAAATATCATTTGTAATGACACAACACTTATCAGTCTTGTCTAAGGTATTGGACTTTTTTTTAATATACAAACTGGTTATATTTGCCTACTCTCTGAAAACCAAAATTTACTTTTAATCTTTTGAACAAAAATTACGGTAATTTGGGCGGCCATTTTGTTTTTCCTGCATATCTCTTGCTCAAGGCGTAACAGAGTTGTCAATCAGAAGATCATTTTAACTAAATGGCCATATGAATTATAAATATTACGTAAGATGTGTGGTTGCAGGATACATGACCCTGACATCACAGGCCTCAGATACTCACCCGTCCGTAGTGGTCTACTTTAGGAAGAGGAAAAGTCACAAGGGTCTGCGAAATGACGACTTATAGAGTTTTTCTTGGAATATTGCAAATAATATGCATTTTGCCGATGATACACACTATTTAGACTTGTCTCAGGCAAGAAACTGTCTAAAATATTAATAAACCATAGTCCATTACTGAAACGAACACTTGCTCTTAATTTTCTTATTGAAAATAAGGCATATTTGGTGGCATTTTGTTTTCTTTCCGATATATCTCAATTGCCAAGGCTGACAGAGTGTCCAGTTTTCAGAATTGTCAAGTCGATTGGTCTCAGGAATCATAATCTGCAAAGAAAAAATCTACAGACCTAAAAACAAAGGCTTAACCTGGCTGCCGGAGACTAACATCAATTGACACTCTGCATAACATTCCAGGGGATAGGTTTTCTACATTATACATCGATGATATCTGCAGGGATTATTTATATTTTTATTCATGTTTATTATTTATATTATTTTAGTATCATCATTATTTTGACACCATGATTATTATCGTATTAAATATAATTTAGTATTATTTCATTCAGATTCTATAAACAATTAGCAGAGGCGTTAATCTCCCCCTTTTTGATTGGAGGCAAAAGTACGAAATTCCCCCCCCCCCCTCCAAAAAAAAAATCGTGTGCGCTATCCGGGTCTCGCCGAGATGGCATTTTGTTTTGCACGCGAAGACCCGGCGAAGCGCCTCCGGAATTTTACATTGGTTATGTTTAGCTAGCATTCGTAACATCAGGTTTTGAATTGACTTGTGTATGGAACTATTCTTGCAGTAATATTGAATTTATGAATTTTTGGAATATGAATTGGATATTGGAAATGAAATTTATTGTTCATCGAAAACTTTGGAGTTTCACTCATTTACAATAGTGTTACATTGCTACAAATTGTCATGATTATTGATGCCAAATTGAATATGTTTGCTTCCCTAGTAATTATTACTCATTGCGGGGCGTAGCCCCCCAGCACTACCGCGCCCCCCCCCCCCCACACCGGGATCGACGCCGTGACGCAACGGGGATCGAAGTCAAAAGGTTCACCAAAACAGGCTGACGTTGTGGATGTGTGTGCTGCTGCTGACTGTGTGCGCGTCTGAGCTTGATAGCGACCTCAGTTTAATCTGGACCCGGCGGCGCGGCTAAGGCTGATGCAATTAATTCCACAGACTCGGTTACTCAAATGGCGAATCTTGAAGTTGGCGTACGTGATCGAGACGCAAGGCTCCTGAATGTTCAACATAAACCGATATCGCTGAAAGAGGAAGAAAGGCAACTTTTGATCCGTTGCAAGTGACCTACGTCGTTGATTGGATGGGCAGGACAGGACAAGGAAGGCGTTATATTGGTAAATATTCAAGGGTGACAATCTGACATTTTAGCCGACAAGTACTCAACTGCCTTACAGTAGTACAGTTACAGTGCACTTGTTGCACTAGTGTCATTGCATCAACAATTCATGTGAGTAACTGACATGGATGTTATGCTGTGGGACTACGGGTAGGTTAGACCTTGGAAAATGCCAGATGATGACCTTTTGAGTTTATATTTGCTAGCTGAATTATGAAAAATATTAAATTTTCAATGTCGTCTATGTGTTTAAAAGTATATTGTGCTTAATTTTCCAGAGACACACTCGAGGAGATGAGCAAAAGCTTTGCCTTTTGTCATTGAATTGTAGCGATCGCAACGGGGTTCGCGTTTAAGACATTTCCTATCTCTGCAACGATGCAAAATTTGGCAAAATTCATCAAAGCAGTGACCATGTGTCAATATTTTAAGTCCTTTTTTCTTAAAAACTTTGGAATAATGCTTGTCAATATTATGTAACTTTGTATTTCTAGTCAAGTTTTTCACATTTGCAACACCAAACGTTTTGATTTACGGTCGTTTTTGAGAAAACAACTGTCCGTTCGTTACGCGATGGAAGTCGCCCATTCTGTGAAAATTTCCCTTCAGATCGGCATGCATTCCAAGCGATTTTTTATTGGTATAGTGCCCTCATTGAGGCATCTTATAACCATGTACTTGTGATTGATTACATCATTGTATTCGGCCAGACTTTACTTGTTTCTCGTCATCGTTGATATATTTGCTGTGAAAATCAGGCAAATTTTAAGTTGAAATTTAGCTGTTTTTAGACAATATTACGGAAAACGATGTTTCCGTTTTTCTTATTTCAAAGCCGTTTTAACCCTGAAAATTTCTTCAGGGAACATTGCAATTTCACTCATAAATGGACTCTTTGAATTTTTTTTGTGCCTGAAAAATATAACATTCATGATGTAAATCCATGGCATTCTCGCGCAAGGAGCAAAAGCAATGGTCCATGTCAGCGCGCTTGATGTGTCGATTTTGCGACTGCAGTGGGGTGTTACATTGTACGTGAAACATAACTATGGAGAAATTGGAGCATAGAAGCTGGATGAACTTCGGCTTTGCTATGTATGCCATGCATTGATTCTGATAGTATTCTTATAATTGATTTGGAGCAATGAATTATGGCAATAGTCTATTCAGGGTTCATATCTCCTAACAGGAAAAAAAATGTATGAGGCTGGGAGAGTATAGATGACATGATACTGATTGTCCAGTGTACTGTGTATGGGTTATATTTGTTTAGTGAGAGCCAATTGCTGATTGTCCAATTGAAATATGCAAATTAGTACTATGTCTTGAATTCTCACAAAGGGCACTGAATAAGTAGTTGTTTGTAGTCTATTGATAATCTTTTCTAATGATTACCTATAAATTAAAAAAAGACCACAACAAAGGTCAAACATGTGAAAAAGAACATGGAGATTTTTGGAGAAGCAAGTAAGGTGGTGAATGAAGAAGAATGAAATAACATATACAAGTAATAAAATGGACAAATTACATATATAAGAAAAACAAATAAAAAAAAAGAATGAAATAAAGGTATAATGAAAAGATGTGAAATTAAATAATATACAGTAATCTAATGTAATTTAGGCCTTTTTTAAGGTATTTTAGGTAATTCTTTTTTTTATCATATGAATAGAATGGACAGCAATTACATTAAAAAAAATGAATAAGAAAAAGATAGGATAGATAATGCGGAAGAGGAGAACAGAACAACGGGATATAAGGAGAAAGAATAATAACAACAATAATAATCAAAATACTGCAGAACATGTCTTCAGTCTGTTTATTGATGAACAATACAACCACAGTCTGATGCCTAGTCACACCATAATAATACGTTAAGGAAGATAAAAGAGAGGAAACAAGAATAGGAGGAGAAGAGAGAGATGCTGAAGATATTAAAGAAGATGAAGAAGGAATTTCGAGAAAGAAATTCAGCTTTCTTTCATTGTCTTCTTCTTTTTCTTCTTCTTTTCTTCATTTTCTTCTTTCATCTTGTTCTTCTCTCCTTCTTCTCCTTCTTTCCTTTTCTGCCTCTTCTCCTTTTTCTTCTCTTCCCCTGAGAGAAAAATAAGAATTCTCAATTGGTTAGGTTGACTGGATATGATTTATCAAGAATTGTTCAGAGTACTGTAACATGTTTATTCCTTCCTTTTGTCCTCTTTATTCTCCTCCTCCTTCCTTTTTTCTTCTTCTTCATCTTTGTCATGATCTCCTCTTTTTCTTGCTTTTCCATATTTTATTTTTATGGTTTTTTTTCCCTTTTCATAAGAAAAAGTATCAAAATTACGACTCTTACACTAAATATCCAGGTCAGAAAAAGTGGGTATCGTGTCCCTGTTAAGAGGCCATATCTTCACTAATATTTCTCCAATTATTATTTTGGCTCTTTCACCATTGAATTTGTCTTGAAAGACCTTTCAATGATGTGATAAGTTTTAATCTATGATCGTTGGGAGAGGCTGTTTGAAAAATAAAAAAAATCATACAGCTAGATTTGGCCCCAATTCAATTCATCCGATTTGTTGGTTTTTACTTTTTACAGATTCTGTGGTTAGTGTGGTGTTTGAGTATCCGGACACTATTTCAAATTTTTCTGGGACATGTATGCCCAAAAAAGTAGTTTTCAATGATCAATTTCAGTATTTGCATGATAAAATCAGATTTATGGAAGAAAAAAATAGTTGCTGCGGTCCCAATGTCTGTTTGCTTATATGTTTTGCTAGTTCCTCAATGAGTAAAGCCCGTTCTAAGCGCGGGTATGTCGGGACTCCGGGTACTCAACCGGTCGTAATACACCCTTCATGATATGATTGATGCTCTTTAGAATCTAACTTCTTCTCCATTTTATAAATGTCAAATTTTGCTTTTATTTCTGTGTTGTAATTCGGCATTTTCCAACTGATTTTTTTGCTTCAAAATGCCAGTTTTCCAATTATACCTCAAATTTCGTGATTTCTGCGGAAAATTCACAATGCCGGTAAAATCTTGGAAGCCCAGTACAAAACTGTCCTTTATTGGCTGTTGCTTACCTCAGGCCTCAGTAACTCAGATTGGCTTATCACATTATTCAATGTAATGTGACAAAAATGAGATAAATTATAGGCCAATGTAGATGTTTAAAGTAGGCACTCAGTTGATTCCATTAAGTTGGATGTCAAAGATCAAAAGTCAACAGGCTTAATATAGCTGATTTTGGGTTCATTGCCACTATTTAACTCAAGAATGGCTTAGCAGACTTATAAGACATCAGGCTAACATTTGGAGCTTCAAATATAAAAAATTGTCAAACTTGCTATCTGAGTTCTAGTAGTGTTTTGATCTGGAACAAATAAGCACCTGGAATACGAAAAGTTTGCGAAAAATTAATAGTACAATGAAATATGAATGAATATAACAGTACTCGGGCACAGTAACGAAATAGGACTAGATCTACACACAGTACCAAGTCGTATGGGAGGAAATGAGCAGGTAAATCCTTGATCAGACTTATGATTTTCATACTATATTTATAAAAGCACTAAATAATGATTTTGAATAACAAGTTTTTTTTCTGGGCTCATTTTAGGACCTTATCGTTAGACCTAATATCGAAGACACTTGGAGCATGGAGGATTATGATGCTCACATTTTTTTTTTTTTTAAACTGTGGTCATTGTTAGCCTGTGGCTTTCAAGGGCAGTGACATGATTGGGAGAAATGAAAAATGCTTAGATCGAACCAAACTGGTTAAAAGATATCAGCTGGAGTACATGTACATCTCCTTTTGGGGGCTAAATTGCCCCAAGCCCCAGAGTATTTCTCATGCTGATCAAACCTACTCAAACTTACAATGTTACATTATGAGGGTAGGCTGAAAAGCTCATAGCCTGACTGAGAAGGACTTGTGGGCAATTCCAGCGTTACGGACATTATACCTCGGACCACTTTTTTAGGTCCTTATATTTATACTTAAAAGCATTTGATAACTAATGTAAAGCAATATTTGTCATTTTTGGTCCTTTCTTAATAACTATAAACTACTATAAATTGATTCTGAAGTGCTGTTGAATGTGAAATAATGAGACTCAAACATTGTGTGTTTTTCAAAAAAGATAAGAAAATTTTGCAAGAAAATGGGTTTTTTGAAGAAAAGTGTGTCTAAATATACTTTAAATGTATTCAAATACCACTCAAATTAAAGAGTTTGATGGTTCCATTGTATGATACTAAATATATCACTGTGGCACATATATTTTTTGAATTGTTACAGATTTTATGAGTTTGAGCCCGGGTAACATTTCTCATGGAATTGCCCTTATGCTACAGCAATAAAACTAGTAAAGTATTAAACTCAACCTATTCCAACACTGATTTCATGGTTTCTTTTCATATATCTTTCACATTTTTGTGTTGAAAAATTATTTTACATTAGCAGTTACTAGTTAGGGTATATGAAAATTTTCATTTTTGGAAGATTTTTTATGGCAAAGACTTGTCTGAAGACCCAGACACGCAGCTGCAGACACAGGTCATCATTTTCTGGACTTAAAATACTGCAAAATCCACCCAAATGTGGTTACCACTGTTGAAAATACAATTTCATAAAGTTATTGGCTTGATATGTGGCAGAAAGACAGGAAAGAGTCTCAAGAAGAGCCAGGAAAGAGCCCAGAAAGATGACCACTGTCCAGAAGGGCAAGTCTCTGCCATTAAAAATCTGCCCAAAATGACCATTTTCATAAACCTCAACTGTCAATGTAAACTCATTTCTCACAGAAAGACAAAAAGATTCTGAAAGAGAATCAATGCGTTATGCCGCGTTACACTATGTTCCCGGGCGGCCACGCAACCAGGTTTTCAGCCGTGGACCAAACGGGATGGACGTGATACCACGCGGAAAGACCCACTACGGATCACTGCCAAGTGCTGTTATGGCCTATAACGTACTGTCGAGTTTTATTGCGTTCGCGTCGTTTTCCTACGACCTACAAGGTTTCTCATCCTCACCGTGACTACCGTGGCAATTTTTTGACGGTTCAACACGGACTATCACGTTTTCCTGGCCCGTCCTCCCGCGTGGTCTCGCGTCCATCCCGTTTTGTCCACGGTGGCCTGAAACGTGGTTGCCGTGGCTGCCGGGAACATAGTGTAAACGAGCCTTTACACGTAGTATCTGAAAAGGTTAATGTACATGTAATGCATGACTAGTTTTATTGAGTGTAGCATAACTATTTCTTAGTCAGGCTATGAACTTTTCAGCCTACCCTTGTACGTAAAGTGAACAATCATGCATTTTATTACATACTGTATTTGTTGTCATTGATGCGACTACACTCCCCAAAAAAGGAACATGGAAAAAAAATGTTTTAACTTGAAAGTTTTTGAATAAAAATGGGAAATAGATAAATGAAAAGTGTGTTTTTCACACTACGCTTTCTATGAAGTAAAGAGAGTACACTGTAGACCTACTGTACATAGGCCTACCGTATTAAATTCCATTAAAGGGATAGTAAAAACTAAAATAAAATGATGCTCTGAAATGGGGCATTTTTACTTGTAATAGGCCTACATGTACGTTTGAACATCATATTTGTAAAAGGGTATATTTTACGCAATACTCCATACAACAATTTATATTTTCAACTAAGTGCTTCTGCTTTGTAGACCTGCTCTAGTTTGTTGCAGAGCTGCCAACAAGTATGTTTTTTTATGGTCTGTAGTATTTTTTTCATCCAAAGTGATGAAATATGATATTTAAATGCAAAATATCAAAATTAGGAAAAAACATAATTTGCAATAAATTTTATTGCAAATTATGTTTTTCCTAATTTTGATATTGTATGCGTAGTTGTAATCGTCCATTTTGCTACCAAAATAAATTGCCTTCAAAATAGGAATTTTACTATGCATCAGTATGTTTTTTTTTTTTTGGTCAGTGTCAATGGCGAGGCTCTTCTGGAATTGAGCTTCTGGAGTGCACTAAGGGAACTGTGGATAACTGAAATCGCATACATGTAGTCATGTTTATTTCAAAGTACATGCTGATCTCTGGACAAATTAGTCACTGCACTGAAAGATCTCAGAAGTTCAGCACCGGTCTGTGTGGCCTCTTGGATATTATTTTTCATCCTTGGAGGAGACATGCTGCTATTGGCAGTGAGAGCAAGGGGGAGGATTATTCACTCACATGTTCTATCTGTAGTACGATAAGTGTCGAGTGCAAGCGTGGTAACATGCAGTATGTGTTTCCCTGTTATATTCATAGCCCTGTTTATCCATCCATCGTGAAGTTAACACCATGTATTTACGTACTAGTACGATATTGATTTTGTTTTTTTTCTGGCAGAGCGAGATTGTCGCTTGGATGATGTTACACCAGAGACTTGAGTATTAAAGGCAAGGTTCACACTGGACATACAAGTGTTTTAATCAAGCAAACAATGAGAGAATACATATTTAATGAAGTTTGGCGAAACATCTCACCAAAGAATAACAAGTTATGAGGTTTCAAATTTAATATTGTGACGTCAACATGCGAGCAGCTCTCCATATGTCATGTGATAAAATTCATTAAAGTGCCGTTTTCTCAGAAATTTGAAAATGATCGCTTACTGTGCATTCAAGTATATTATCAGAAACATTTTCATACAGGCTGTCTATGAAAAAAATGCTATTCAGTTATCATGGAACGACATCATAAAAATGAAAATTTATATGTAATTTATTATACATGGACATATTGGAGCTGCTCGGCATGTGACACAACATTTAAAACTTTGAAACCTCCCATAACTTGTTTTTCTTTGTCGTGGATTTCGCCAAACTTTCATTGAATATGTTATCTCTCATTGTCTGCTTTATTATTAAACACCAAGCTTTGATGTCAGTGTGAACCTTGCCTTTAAACTAATCTACTAGCAAATAAGGTCATGCCAACATTTGCATTGGTAATTCTCAAACTGTACATTTTGTATGGTGGAAAAGTTCCCTTACCCCAACTAAAAAATGATATATTTGCATCAATTTTTAGGGACAGTTATTTTTGGCTTTTAGTGCAAAATGGACAGAATTCCCAGATATGACTACTTGAAACAGAAAGAGAGTTTTCAAGCAGAAAATCATGGAAAAACCTTTTTTTCACCAAATTGTAATTTTTTGAAAAAAAAATAAGAAATACCCATGAAATTCATTACAGAAATCAGAAAAAGTTGACAAAAAGCACACAAACGGCACCAAAACAATTACATAAAATTTTCATCAAGTCCTATAAAATGGAGTTGTCGCTGTTTCATGGATACATACAAAGTCTATGGCAAAATGGAATCCTTTCAAGCAAGTTGAAATGGAATTCCAGATTTGTTGAAATGGAAAAGGCCTTTTTTAAAACAAAAAAATCACTGGCCCTAAATTTTCTCCGAAGTGGAATAGTTTTAGAGCATGTGATTTTTAGGCTAATGTATTGATAGATCTATGTATGTTAGGGGAGAGTGGGGCTAGTTCGCACGATTTTTGGGATTTTACCTCTCAAAAGTTAAATAAATTGATTAATTAAATTATATCTATACTAGTATGAAGGGTGTTATCTGGGCTATAAATGAGGGGTACAATTTCAGTTCAAACCTTTTTAGTTTCTAATGACATGTCAAGTGTGCCAACTAACCCCACCTCCGGGGTTAGTTGGCACATGGGGTGGGGTTGGTTGGCACGATAGCTTTATGTATGGTACTGTACATGTTACCCTACAAAGATCACATAGTCCTAATATTCAATCACAGTGAAACAGATGAATACCTATTTAATAACTTATTTCTTATTCACCTACACACTAAACACTTACTACTACATACACTGTACATACAGTCACACACACACACACACACACACACACACACACACACACACACACACCGATTCACACAGATTTTTAAAAATAAAATACATATTCTTACAGTCTGAATGTGATAGATTTTCACAAACATTAAACATTTATAGAGAATTAGCACTTTTATGTGATTTTGAAATTTGAATAAATTTGCATAGGGTCTAAGTTTGCATAATTCTCATCTTCCCAATATTTTGTACTTGGCCCTGGTCTTGTATGGTCTGGTCTTGGTTTTGGATCCTTAAGTACATTTTCAACATTGTGTATCATTTATTTGAAAAAAAAAACCTGGAAGTAATGGCTTTGCGAATGCAATTTGTGTGAATGCACACATTATACACGTAACTCGTAATTCTGTATTGGGGGTTAGTTGGCACACATAACACATGATTCTGTATTGGGGGTTAGTTGGCACACCTGCCAAAATGTGTGCCAACTAAACACCCGACTCAAAGTGCCAACTAACCCCGAGGGCATTTTTGGGACTTTGAAGACCCTGTGGTCAAACTAAGCAAACAAGACCAAATATGACTAGCCTTATTTTAGAGATAAATACAGCCTAATTATAAATAGCATTACTTGAATTGTTATCGTTAATAATCAAAATTTTTCGATAATCAGAAAAATTACTCAGAAGGCGAAAAATCAAACTAATCCCTGTAGCACAAACCATATCAAATCTAATTGGCTCAAAGTTTTATGATGGAGAGGTGTTGTCAATGTCTACCACCAGAGTGTATTATTGAAGAAAAAATATTTAAGCTGTAAGAGAAAATTACAATGTTCCAACATACCCCACGCGCCAACTAGCCCCGCTCTCCCCCTATACATGATGACATGGTACCCCGGGGTACCAATTAGAAATCCGCCATTTTGTTGAATTATTATTTTTTTTTCAGCACTGTACCCTGGGTTACAAAATTATGTAAAAGTTATGTAACAAGTGTGAAAATAACAAATTTAGCTTCATTTTTTCCCATTTTACATAAGTTCATGCCTTTTTGTTGTGCACTTATGCAGGTTATGCGTCATAACCACTGATTTCTGTGATCATAATTGAAGAAAATACATTTTTGGACAAGAGGGCGCTGCACAACTTGGTATACACCGGGGTACAACGGTACCATGGGTAGTGCGTGGTGCATCACATGTGTAGGCCCTACACTGTACAATAGGATTGGATAAAAATTAAGTTTTTTTTTTCACCATTAACAAACTGCCTGGAAACAATTGTCTCTAAGTAAATGATGCAGTATTTGGTACCCCGGGGTACCAAGTAGAAATCCGCCATTTTGTTGAATTATTTATTTTTCAGCACTGTACCCTGGGTTACAAAATTATGTAAAAGTTATGTAATAAGGGTGAAAATAACACATTTAGCTTCATTTTTACGCCATTTTTCGTAAGTTTATGCCTTTTTGTTGTGCACTTGCACAGCCTCTGCATCATTACCACTGATTTCAGCGATCATAACTGAAGAAAATATATTTTTTAACACAAGAGGGCACTGCACAACGCGGTACCCCGGGGTATGGCGTGGTGCATCAAACACTATTTGATGATGTTAACCCGTTGGAGGCTAGACATGAGATCTTGTTGCAAAGTCAATGGGAAATGTGTGTTAATGCAAAATCAAAACGTCTTGACGGGTTAACCGTTAATGAACCCCGTTATTTTTACTGTCATCATTTGACTGACCCCCCTCTCTACTGTTTTCCTTGTTCCCCTTAGAATCTCTGGTCCTCAACGACCCTGTCTTCCGTGATCCTAAAGACATAGCCTTCATGACGCCCGAGGAACGCCACACCAACAGCGTCCGGAAGGCCCTGCACATGGTGCGACGGCTCCGGGAGCTGGAAATCACCAACCACATGGAGATGCACTGGTTCCGAGTGTGAGTACAGTTTACCCTTTGAAAACAGTTTATATCGTCAGTTGTCTGTTCGAAGGGCCCTAGCATATGTTCCCGCAGAAGGGCCTTAACAGTAAATTTTCTTTGATTAGAGAAATAATGCTTTATTTTGATATTGGCACTTACATAGACTGACAGGATGATCTAAAAATATCACATAACTTTGATTTCATTTGAAAAGAACCTAGTGGTTTTCAAGTTACATGTACAGGCAATTAAAGGTTAAGGGCCTCTGCCGTGAACATTTCCTTAGGCAATTCTGCAGGACAACTGACAATATCAAATCATGTAGCACAGATAATTAGGGCGATTCCATACTAAAAAAGGATAAATAAATGGCCACTTTGACAAATGTTATTATGCCTCTGCACAGAAGGGGCTGGAGGCATCATGTTTATGGGTTGTCCATGCGTCCGTCATTTATCGGCCATTGTTACCTCAATAACTCAAGATTGGCTTATCAGATTTTAATGTAACGTGGGTTTTTTTGAGTCCCCGATGAGCTAATTAGATTTTTTAGTTGAAGGGTCATGTAGATCACCACTGGTGACCTACAGTATATGATCAGGCTTCATACAGTAGATGTCTGATTCAGGTTTGTTACCACTTACCGTGGTATCCTGATAAAATCTGATCAGATTGGTACTTGCCTGCATGAGGCATTTCAATTAAAATTAAATTGGGGTGGGAGTGTGGCAAACCCATCAGCTGTGTGCAGTTGAACTGCTCCTGTTTATTTTTGCACCTTTGCCTCAGATAATCATAAGAAAATAAGATACAAAATTGTCAATCTGTGAGGGCATCAAACTGAGAGAATTATGTGGATACGATGAGTTGTATGTTCAAATTCAGTTAGTTTTCTTTCTGTTTAGATTATGCATTCTATTTTGTTTAGATTACTTAAGAATAGTTTTTAATCGCCCATAATAAGTAAAAACTAGTTATTTGCTAAATGGAAAGTAAACTAACAAAATATATTTCACTTTATTTTGTACATGATAAATTTCTTTTGAACTTCTGAATGTCAAGAAAATGTGAAGGATGGCTCTCTTCAAGAACTTGTTCAGAAATGGTCTTGAACTGAGAAAAGCATAAAATAAAACTGAAGAAAAAAATACAGTGTAATACATGTAAATAAAGAATAAATCATTCAATTGTCACAGTGCGTTCAATCGCAATGAGACATCCAACCTAGGTCTCCATGGCAGCATGTTCATGTACACGATACAGCAACAGATGGCGCCAGAACAGCGAGAGAGGTGGATTTCGGCGGCCATGAATTACGAACTCATCGGGACTTACTCCCAGACGGAGCTTGGCCATGGTACAACATTCGTCTTTAACGATTTGCGCATGAAACAAATACTACTGTACCTTCAAACTCTATCATGTTTCAAATAATCTTCATGTATCTTGATATCATTTATCCATGCACTCTTTGTACTGTTTTTTAACATTTCATGTGAATGTGCCTAATGCATTTTGCTACAATGCCATTGACAGAATATTATACTGTACATGTAGATAACAAGACATTTTGCCTGAAATTGTCATTGTGTATCTGTATTGTCAATGGCAAAGCATAAATTGCACATTGTTACGTGTAGTTCATTTGTCACACATACATATACATGTATGTATATGTACACTCACACTGTAGCAGGTTTGAAATAGATGAATACCCATTTTTTTTTCCTTTTCATGTCTGCAGACAATTACAAATGTATACTACTATGCACGTAATAACTTCCCCTTGTAATTTCCTTCTCATAATATAAACAATCAAAAATAAACATGCATAGATAGAAAACGATCTACATGTACATGAAGCTCAAGTGATATCATAGTCAACGTACTTGCTTATTTGTGTTGATGCATACCCATCATCTTGAACAAGTTAGGCCTACATGTTTTGTATCAGGGCGCAATACATAATTTTGTACATTCACACGAGAGTTTATATGTTAGTTGTAATAATTCTTACAGTGCCTAGAAGCTTTTGTGTTATAGGCGCTAATAGCTACACAGGGTGGCCCTGAAAGAATGCTACACATACGATCGTTAATTTCTTCAAC
This sequence comes from Eucidaris tribuloides, assembly GCA_001188425.1. Taxonomy (NCBI): domain Eukaryota; kingdom Metazoa; phylum Echinodermata; class Echinoidea; order Cidaroida; family Cidaridae; genus Eucidaris; species Eucidaris tribuloides. The sequence goes on along the minus strand of JZLH01S0584020.1, from coordinate 25,210 downwards.
ATCACGAACAGAATGCCATTAATTGTTATTTCATTTGTTAGAATATTCTTTTTCTGACAAAATGATACTACGATGATTGATTTTGAGTAAGGCGTTTGGATCCTAGGGCCATTTTTCTGAGGCAATGTTATTTCCGAAATTTGTTTCATTCTCAACTCCAGCGAACCTGGGAACACCAAAATATTTTCACGTAAGAACGTGCCGTAGAATAATCGGGGAGATAGATGACTGGAATGCCTTGCTTTAATACGGAAGACAATGGTAAGGTATGGCTTACATTGTCATTGCACCTGGATAGCGCAGCTCATTCTATGGCAAGTCGTTACGCGAGAATATTTCGGTGTTTTGATGATCGCCGGAGTTGAAAAAATAGCAAGTTTAGGAAATTACATTGCCTCAGAAAATGGCCCTAGGATCCAAACGCCTTAATCAAAATCAATGATCATGGTATCATTTTGTTGGAAAAAGAATGTTCTAACCCATGAAATAATCACCAATAACATTTTGTGGATGATGTTGAAGAAATTAACTATCGCATTTGTAGCATTCTTTTTGGGCCACGCTGTACAAATGTTTTGTATTATTACTGTTGTCAGTGACCAGATCAAAAGGCAACAGGCCTCACCAGATGGAGCTGGGAACAAGGCTGCCACTCATAGGGGAAACCCCCTACTGTAGGGGATTTTGGCCCAGCGTAGGTTGTACGGGGAAAATGACCTTCCGTAGGGGAAACGTAGGGGGTTTTGACAATTTTCATAAATATTCTTAAATTTTCGAAGGAAATCCGATCATATTCGTCCATTTTGTCCATCTCCGGCAAAGAAATTGTGATCAATATTTTGCATTTTCTAGGGTTATTTTTAGGGGAAAACATACCTTTGAAGCGGAAAAGTCAATTTTGTAGGAGAAAACATACGTTCGCAGTTGAAAATAAGGTTAATTAGGCGTAGGGGAAAAGTGGTGTCCGTAGGGGAAAATATGTATGCGGCGTAGGGGGAAATCAAAATTTTGAGTGGCAGCCCTGAATTGTCATTGTGACGGTTGGTGCAAGTATCATGAGAGGTTGTATTTCCGGACGGGTTGAGTACCCGGACACCGCGCGATAGAACGGCGCTTTACGCGTCGGAGAATTGCCGCGCAAAGAAGCAAACATAACCCGTTGACGCAGCATCCATTTCTCCTCCCATAAATCGTGGTTTTCATGGAAATACTAATTTTGATCATTTGAAAATAACGTTTTTTTGGCAACATATCCAGAAAAATTTTAAAAATTAGGTGTCCAGTAACTCAACTCCCCACCCTACTTTCTAAGTATTTTATGTTTTCAATGATAGGATTGATTACTTGCAGAAAACCATCATTTTAGAACTGTTTTCAAACTATGAACAGAAGGTATTCTGAAAATGTCACTGTAGTACAGAACAGAGTCAAAACGAAAAATGTCAAAAACAACAGAACACTTAATTTTTTTGACAACATCTCTATGCAAATCATCATGTTGACAAAGTACTAACACAGAAATCTGTATGTGGGACAATGTGATCTAAGGATACCAAAGAGAAAGTTGTTGGCGGGCCAGTGCCATGAGTGTCCTTGGACGGTGTGTGACCTGTATAATTTTCTACTGTTTTGATAAAACTAATAAACGGATTATCATCAAAAAAAAACCATTCATTGCAGCTCCATCCACCATCATGAGCCCCACACCTTAAAGGTACATGACACTATGGTCAGGTACACCATAGAGCAGCAGATGTCCATTGAACAACAACAGAAATGGCTTCCACGTGCTTTGAACTACGAGTTGATCGGAGCGTATGCCCAGACAGAGCTTGGTCATGGTATTACAATACATTCCAGATAAAGTATTTTCTCTTTTGCAGCTTACTTTTCATATACACACCCCTAGCCGTGCTTCATTCGCTGATTTGCACACCAATGCAAGTCTATCATGCATTTATATCAATGCCCATAATGGGATAGAGCTGGATATGGTATTACTGTACAATACATTCCACATAATATTTTGCTTCTTTTTTGCAGCTTACTTTTCATACATGTATCTTCTATTTCTCTGTTTGCTTTGATCAATGATTTGCACATTAATGCATAAGTCTACAGTACATGTACATGTACATGTATGTATATCAATGCCCTTAATGGAACAGTGGGTATTATTGTTTTGCTCATCGCTAGCACGGTATGGGATTCGTCACATGGTTAAAAGGTTCAACATTTGACCATTTGATTGCCAAAAGTGTAGAAAAATATTTAGGAGGAAAAAATTACCTTTAAAAAACATTAATATAGGTCTTTTCTAGGGCAAAAAGGTCTGTATTTTCAGTTTTTTCAAGTTGTCAAAATTATTGGGGGGGGGGGGAGGGGGGGTCAAAACGATATGTTGCCCCCCCTAAATATTTTCATTGGGGGCAATGGCCTCGTCTGCCCCCCCCCCCCCCCCCCATCCCCCCGGTCAGGATTGAGCTCCTAATCTGCACATATTTTGCTAGTGACAGGGATAGTGTGTTTTTTTTTCTTTCACTTTTAAGTGTCAAACAGTATCATGAAGGTCAGCTATTTATTTATTTATAGTATAAAACACACAGAATCAGGTGATGCAGTTTAAAAACTGAAATTTACATGATTTACATATAAAAACAAAATCATTGTAATCACATTATAGTCTATGATATTATACATAAAACAAATCAGGGAAACAAATTATTCATTAAGATAAAATAGTTGCTCATTAAACAGTGCTAAACAAACCGTTATTAACATCACGTAAACTGCATTGCACTTAAAATTTATTTACAAACTTTGACAATTTTTTAAATGGGTTTTCCACAATGTCTTTAACTCTTTGTGCGCGGGACCCTGAATCCCGTGCATGCGAAGTTTATTTCAAAGAGCGCTCAGTATCAGGGAAGGAAATAACTAACTGACTTCAACTAGCAATAACTTCACACGACAACGTTTTTAAGAAAAATGTCCTACAGCAAAGTTGAAGCACATTTTACAGACCTTCTTAATGCATAAAGGGTGTATGGAAATATACATCTGAGGTTTGTAAAGTAATGGCTAATTGTGACCAACATACATGTAATTCTAAGTTTCCTGCTTGAAAATATACAACTTCATTCAAATAATTCAAGAGGGTAAACCACAAGTTTTAAATAAAAACCTGACTTGTTCCAAGTTAATGAAAGAGATGAGTCACCAAATGAGAAGTGAATGAAGAGAATATCGGTGAATAGCGCGTGTTATTTCAATTGACTTTTCCAGTTCTTTTAAAAGTTAACTTGTATTTAATCCTTTGTCCCATTCTATCACGAAGCTTCCATTGTATTTATCGATTTTTCTGGTTCCTTAACAACCTAACATAATACCCCCGTACTTGAGGAATGTGAACAATACAAAGAGATTACTGCTAGTATCCGGGAAATCAGTGTAATTCGGGTGAAAACAATCGTTTCTACGTTTGAGCGTGAAATGCGAATCCCGCACGCTGCAGGTAGTTCATGGATGCGAATACCGCGTGTAAAGAGTTAATGAACAATTCCATTATGTCTGTACAGTATCAATGATGATCCAATGTCTATTTGTAATACTTTAACACTTTTCTCCTCCCTTCCCACTCCCCCCCCCCTCCAAAACTGCCAACCAATGCATGCATAGATTACCATGGCATCATTATAGGATTTCATACCTAGGCTATGAAAAGATCATCAACCCACTCAGCAAACACTCATGGGAACCCAATTCCCTGAGAGCGTCACGGCATGAGATTTTACTAATATACCTTTTGTAAATTGCAAAAGATTCTCCTTTGCCGAACCTCCCCACTATAATATTACCGTCGCCTTTTTCTCTTTAGCCATCCCCGAGCCACTCCAAAAAGAGTGTTGATAGCTGGAGATTTGGGCAAATGCCTCATACATTACATGTCCACAGCAGCTGTAAGAGTGATTGTGCATGGCAGAAATAGCGCGCAAAATTATCATATACAACTTGTTAGACAAGTTTGCATATTGTTTGAAAAGAATGCTTTTATCGTTAAAGATGAGTTTTAGCTCAGGTTTATGAAGCTATAGTATTATGTGGGAAAATGCTCATCAATCTATTTACAATTCCACAGTTATTATTTTCTTGATGGTTAACCACTCTAAACAACATCTATTGTAGAACAACAAACCATCGTGTAATGTAATATAAAATAAACGTACACACTAAACAGTAAGATAAATGAGATAAGGCGAGAATAAGAAAGATGATTACATGTAAGACAGGGTTGGCAGTTTCTTCCGCAGGCGGTTTTTTCCGCCGGTTTTTACCGTTTTTTTTTCCGTCCCGGAAAACAGGTTTTTTTTTTTTGTTTTTCGGAAGAAACGGAAAAACGTCCGAGGTGTTTATTTTTTTGTATTTTATTCAAGATTTTCATTTATAAATTATCATAACTATAATAAACAGGAAAAGCTCTTTTTTTTTGTTCTCCACTGTTTTGGTTATGAACTCTTAACCATAGTTTGTTGATTCCCCCTATTCATGTCACTTCTCCATGCAATTCCACGTAACTATCAACTGATTGTGCTGTAATGTATACAGCTCAGTTTATAGCATGGAGAAATTGTCAATAATCAGCCTTGTGCAAGGCAGGGAAAAAATAATATTTTCTTTTCGGGGTTACTTTGTAACTTATTTATGTTTCCCCAATACTTTTTGTATAAAATCCTGGCAATTTACAGTGCTCTTTGCATTTGGGGAAATGGCCGACTCCTCGTGTTTTTTTTTTTTTTTTTTTTTTTTTTTTTTTTTTTTTTCCAAAAAAAAATTGTCGGGGTGGGCCCCGTTTGCACTTTTCCCTGGTGTAAGCTGTTGTGCAGACACTTAAATTGGTCACTGCTTTTTCGTCAGCAGTTTTAAGAGAATTGCTTTGATGCAACACAATTATAGTGAATACAGGTTATGGTTGTGGTCAGAACAGGCACTCTCAAAGTTGCTGAAGTGAATTAAAGTGCAAGTTTAGTTGGGCATTTTTTTTTTTTTTATCTTGATAAGGTTATGCCCAAAAGTTCATAAATCACATCAGTAACAGATTCCTGAATGCTTTAGTTTTTTTGTTTAATTAATGAAGAAATCTCCGGGCGGGGTACCCCCGAGATTTTGTGACTAAATTTGACATTATAGCCATCCAAGGGTTAATAAGGTGATAAGGTTAGCTGAATTATACTCATTCGGAAAAGCTAGAGTCTGCTCTTGTCTGATGCGGTATATATTAGATAACCTTAAACCTTATTAGCCCTTTGGATGCTATATATGTAAAATATATGTCCTAAAATCTAAGGGATCCCGCCCCCATTTTTTCATAACCGGTAAGTTATAAAAAAAAAAACAATAAAGACATTCAGATCTGTTATTGGTGTGAAATATGATTTTTTTGGGGGCATAAACCTTTTCAATAAAAAAAAAAATCCCCAAATCTAAAGCTTGTGGCCTTAAATATGAAAACAGCTAAGTAATTAAACACATGCAAAGTGGATGCCAAAGCATGTGTGATAGCTTTTAGGAAAATATACAGAATAATGTATGATGAAATAATGAATAAATAGATGTTTAAGGACATATATGCAATACTTTCATGAAAAGAAGCCATGCTCGCTCATGTACATATTAACTAGCATGTACATGTAGTATACACTGCTTACATGTACTGTTGGTGCCCTTTATTAGAGATCGTTTGGAAAGATAATTATTTTATTTAAAATAATATTTACTTCCTTGATTTAGATTGTGGCAAGTAGGTTTTTTTTCTTGTTGTCTGTTAAAATAAGGTATTGCCAGTTTATAATTTGTTGCAATGTAATAACTAATTCTCTAAAATCACTCGATTTCATATTATTTATTGGGACGGAATATTGTTTGGAGGTTTTTTCCAGTTATTTCCAGTTTTTTTTTCTTTTCCGGTAAAACCGGAAAAAAGGGGGTTTCTTCAGTTTTTTCCGCCGTCCCGGAAAAAACTAGTTTTTTCGCGGAAGAAACCAACCCTGTGTAAGATAAACGCATGAGATTGGATAAACTTGTAAAATAAGAAAGATAAGATTAGGTGTGGTAAGGTACAGGTAAGATAAGATTAGGTAAGGTAAGATGAGATAAAATGATTTGCTTAAGTAAGGTAAGGTGAGATGGGTAAGATAAGATTAATGATTACGGCAAAGTATGATATAAGGTATTATTATCCATATCAGACATCTGAGCTGTGGTTTTACAAAATAATGTTCCCCTACACTTTAGTGGCAACACGGCGGAGAGGGGGATATTTCTCATATTCCCCTCCGTCACGGGAGTCTATGGGATTTACACGTTAAATTAGAGGGGAATATTGATCTTCTTTGTACATCCGGGAACTTGGCAATACTGCCTGAGTTCGCAGCTCGATCACTGCGCGACACGAAAGTAGCGTAATTTCCCAGAGGTTTGCACGTAAAATAGGCAAACGATCGCTGTTTCTGTGCGGTACTAGCTGCGATGCAGTGCACAGTAGCTGGCGCTGCGTGGGAAATTTGTATTTTTGTTTGTTAACAAAACAAACAAAATGGCAGCTTCCAGTGGCAAGCGATTTGCGAGTTTCGACGAGAAGGAATTCGATGAAATATTACAAAACAAAAATGCTCAGAATACGAAAAAGGCAACGAAACAAGCCGTGGGCGTACTCAGAGATTATTTGATGGAGAAGGGTTTAGATGTCGATCTTCAAACGATTGCTAAGAAGAATTTGGCGTCCATCTTAGCGAAGTTTTACGTGGAGGTCAGACGAGCCGATGGAACTCACTATAAGACTACATCGTTGTGTAGCATCCGTGCAGGTATAGATCTAAACAGACATGTCAAATCAGTGCATTCTGAAATCATCGATATTATTAAGGATGTAGAATTTACCAATGCGAATGTGGCATTTAAGGCAGCCACAGTACAACTGAAAAAAAAATCGGAAAGGGTGATGTTAAACACCATGAGGCTATTGACCCAGCAGATGTTGAAAAACTATATGAATCATCTGTGTTTGATCAGAACTCGCCAGCAGGTCTCCAGGCTAAGGTTTGGTTTGAACTTAGTTTATTCTTGTGTCGTAGAGGTCGTGAAAATTTGAAAAATCTAAAACAAAATCATTTCGAAATCAAGACTGATGGCAGTGGTCGCGAATACTTGACCCAGGTTGTAGATGAACTGACTAAGAAAACAAGAGAGGACAATTTGTCATCTAGGACAGATGGTGGACGCATTTACGCTACCGGTACTGCAGACTGTCCAGTCGCATCCTACAAAAAGTACTGTGAAAAATTGAACAAATCTATTGACAGTCTCTTCCAAACACCCAAATCATCGGTGCCACTTACTGATACTGGACCGTGGTATAAGAAATCCTGTATGGGAAAAAACAGTCTCGGTAATATGATGTCCACAATTTCCAAGAAGGCTGGACTATCAAAAATATATACAAACCACTGTGTGAGGGCAACCTGCATCGGAATACTGGACAAGGCTGGTTTTGCCAATAGAGAAATTTGTCAGGTATCTGGTCATAATAACGAGACAAGTTTATCATCGTACACGGGACGTATTTGCAATGACACAAAAATGGCAATGTTGGACACCATTTCTTGTGCTATTGGCGG
>JZLH01S0584020.1:0-14037 GCA_001188425.1 Eucidaris tribuloides | reverse complement strand
ACACACACACACACACACACACACACACACACACACACACACACAGACACACACACACAGACACACAGACACATACACACACACATACACACACTCACACACTAAATTCCAAACCTGATTCTGCTTCAGTTTATTATTCATGTTATATTTTTATCCTCTTAAACTGCTTTCGTACACTGTAAGCCTAATAACGTCTCCCCTCCAAGTTCAAAGGGGTGCAATGCGATGCGTACAATAAAACGGAAATTGATTTAGTCCCTAATGGGTAAGCCTGCTGGCCAACAATTGATTGCATTGCGAGTTAAAGGTACACCATCACCAGTGAAAATTGGTATTGGCCTCTTCTAAGCTCATGTGCTACCACATGGCTCTTTTGCAGGAATGTTGTTGGGTCCTTAAGTATGAAAATACATTATGAAATCCAGTTTTGTTTGGGTTTTCTGTTCAACATGCAAATGAAATGACAAAGATTTATTTGTAATTGTCAACTGACTTTGACTAGATAATAAAATGTAGTTTCAAACGCAGACATGTTACGTTTCATTTACAAATGTGGGAACAAATTTCATTTACTACTGTATAAGCTGAATATTTTGCGGTGGTTTCATATTTGGTAAGTTTGAGACTAAAAAAATGGAAAAAAAAATATGCCCTGATATACCTAAACAAAGTGAAATGCAATAAAATCACAGAAATGATCTCTCACAAATATCCCCTTTTGAAGCAAACCACAAAAGTATCTGTATTATGGTCTATAACGTACTTGCCAAAATTTGCTGAGAATGAGTTATATGCGACTGCAGGGGAGACTACATTGTGTGATGGAAGCTTTGTTCTCCTGCAGGTGAATTGACAAATGGGATGGAATCCATGTTAGTTTGCCCCGTTCTCCCTCCCAACCTACTTATAATTTGCTCAATGGTACATGTAAAATGCTGCTATGCTGTAAAATACAACTTACAGTTACAGAGTAGTATGTTCAGAGATAATTTCATTAAAGTTGTGCTTTCAAATTGCTTCAAGCTTCATGCTTTCCTCCACCATCAACACCGTACCCTACCCCACCCTAGAGCTTAAGAACAGGTGCACATTGTTTACTCTGCATCTAGACATAATGTTCATATCCAATTTATGGAGAATTAATGTAGACACCATGTTTAAAGCTGGGGTCTACGTGTACTTGTTTAAAAAATGAAGGCATTTTTCATTGTGTACAGGGTTGGCTATTTCCCGGGAAATTCACATGTTTCCCATTCAGGCGGGAAATACTGGGAAATACCGGCAAATGCTGGGAAATTCAAGTATTTCCCATTCAGGTGGGAAAAAGCGGGATATACGGGCAAATGCTGGGAAGTACTCTGGAATGTACATGGAGGTACAGGGATATACTAGAAAATACTTGAGAAATACCTGGGCAATTCCTGAAAATATTCAAGGAGTGTATTTCGTAGTATTTCCCTGTATTTTCAACTATTTCCCAGTTTCCTAAACATGATTTAGGTAGTATTTACCGGTATTTACCACCAGTATTTCCAACTCCGGCCAACCCTGATTGTGTATCAGTTGAACTGGAACGTGTAGAGTACTGAAGTGTGACGTCACTCTGGTTCAGAAATATGTGTAGACAGTGGCGGAACCAGGTGCAGCGTGTTGCAGCTGGTTGTTTCGTCCAACAGGAAATGAATCCAACAAATTACAAATTGTCCTCCTCAGCTGTTTTCTTCTATAGATATTCAACATTTTATTCTCTTTTTTTGTATGTTTTTTTTTAAACATGAATTTCACTTCCAAAAGACAAATCCAGCAGCCTACAAACAAGTCAAACATTAACAATATACTTTTTTCTCCTCTCTTGCTTCCCCCCTCTAGAAATTGGATTCACTCTATTTCTCTTCTAACATGCTCTTATCCACCATGCAAAGTAAATTCATTTTTCATCTTTTTTTTGCTGTTGTCATCCAACAAAAATGCAGGGCTGTATTTAAAGCGGAGGAGGGTTTTCTAGGCTTACATGCTACTATGTTCACGCATAGCATCTTTTCACAAATGACCGAAGAGCAGCACGAAGTTTGGTTAAAGGCAGCTTTTCAATATACCCTTATCGGAACGTATGCCCAGACAGAGCTTGGCCATGGTAGGACATATTTATTTTCTTATTTGTTTTTTTGTTTGTTTTTGTCTGTTTGCTAACAATGCAAATTTATTTAAAGGTAAATGACATGATTGGGGGTAGTACTCAACTTGGGAGTAAAACTATTCTAGAATCAAGTAAACTATGCAAAGATTCTCCTTTGAAAATTTTGTAGTCAAAAGTTAAAATAACTTCCATCAGTATGTCTTGTGACAGACAAATTTGTTGTGTAGCTTTCTATGGGATCAGTTTCTCTTGGGGCTCAAGAGAAATAAAGTGCTGGTATGTTCATGCTTGATTCTCCGTAAGAAGATAAATTCAAGATAAATCCTTCCACCCAGGAGATACTCTCCAGCTGGTGTATCTTTGGTATATCTGTTAACCAGTTTGGTTCGAGATGCATTAATTTATTTCTCCCAATCATGTCACTGCCCTTTTAAAGTATACATGCAAGTTTGTGCAAATTCATGCAAATGCAAAGCAGAATTCACTCAGTCTCTATTTTGTTTGTGTTTTTCTGTATTTGATGACTATTTGTGAGATCGTAAAAAGGGGTACATGGGTGTTATTTTGGACATTTTTTTGTCTGTTCAGTAATTGCTGAATGCAAATTTGTGCAAATTTATGGAAAAAATGCAAAGCGGAATTCACTTTTTCTTTTTATGTGTTAGTGGTTTTCTGTATTTGGTGTTTATAATGATGTTTGAGAGACTATAAAGAGGGGTGCATGGGTGTTTGTTTTACTGTGATTTTCAATGTTAGTTTTGTGGACTGTTTACTAACAATGTAAATTATGTATGCAAATACAAGGCAGAATGCACTCACATTGTTTAGGGTTTTATTGGTGATCCGCAACATGTAACCGTTGCGGATCACCATTGATTTCGTCAAAATCTTCTTCTTCTTTCTTTCTGACCACTTTTTTGTGTCCCAAATATCTCAAGAATGACATGTCCTGTCATGTTGCAACTTTCCATGATCATGTGTCATGACAATATCTCGACAATGACATGTCATTTATGTGATCAGTCATCCGTGACGTCATCTATGACGTCATTTGTCAAAATCTGTTTATGTTAATATCTCATGACTAAAGTCGAATTATGTAACCAAATTTGGCACATGTCAAGTTCAGGTCAAGGGTCATCTTTCAGACCCATCCACATGCACGCGCACGTTATGACGGACGCGCACGCGCGCATCAAAATTTTAAAATGCTCCAATCGATCTAGGATTTTGTTTGCGTACGTTTCAGGCCATTTTGAGCATTTCATGTTTTTGCGCGCACACCGATGCGCGCCGCCGCGCAAGCGCGTGCATGCACGCGCACGCTTTATTTAAGCAAAAATCGCAGTTTCTTCGATTGATTTAGATGGCTGAGTGAATTCTCTACCATTTGAAATCTCCTGGACCTATATTAATGCTTGCGCGCGCGAAAAACCTGAAAAATCGACGCGCATGCGCGTAGGTTAAAATAGGTAAAAACATACCTATCTTCAAATCGATATAACTGAAAAACGAATCCATAAACCCCCAAATTTCTTTCAATATCTGGAAAGAGTATGAGTTGTAGAATCTATGTCATGTCTCACTTAACTATGTTGATACTTGTGACGTCATCATATTGGTATGTAAACACAGAAATTTGAATATGAATGGATTGCGGTATGGTCGACTGCGTTCTTTGACCTGTATTTCGGTTATTCTTGGCCGATTTTCTCCCTCCTTGAATTATGTTGTAGCCGAGACCTTGCTCTTTCATAATCATGATCTCAGATTTTCAATCAGACGACGGGATCATACTAATATTTTGCGCTGAAAACGACATGTCGTAATTCCGTATAATGGTTAAATGTGACTGCATTTCAATGTACAGTTCAGACGTCCTGGTTTGCTATCTTAATTATCATAACGTCGTCTAAGGCGTCATGAATGAAAATGAAATCGAATTTAGTCCATATCTCGTGACTGGAGTTACATGTAACTAAGATGACGTGCGGATCACCTAATCCGTCTCAGTGATGAATTCAAATCTAGTGTATTTTGTATTTATACTTCAATGTTTGTGAAACCAAAATATGATGCATACTTTTTTTTTTTTTTTGCTGTGAATTTTGTTTCTGTCAGCATGTAGGTCAGAATGTAAATGTTATTATTCGTACGTGAGACGTATTTATTATTGTACGTAGCAGGAAGACATAGACATACATTTAAACATACAAGAAGACATACATGTACATGCACATTTAAACATATACTGGAGTACATACACATGTATACATTTAAGATACAAACGTTACATAATACATTATATTGAAAATATAAGAAAGCATCTTCTTTGTATATTTTAAGTGTAGAGTTTGATTGTTAAATGAAAAGCATATGCAGTTCAAACTTGTACTATGTACATGTAGTTGCAAGATATGGATCAAAATACGTAAAAACACCAAGCTGGGATATTGTAGCTTGTGCCTTTCAAGTTTGTTCTCTAATAGTCAGGGAATGTTTTCTCTTTCATTGTAAAAATTACTTCCCTTTTCAACATAGAGAGGGAGAGAAAAAAGTTTTGTGGTTTGTAAATTTTAAAAGCACCACCGTGTTACCACATCACGGATACATAATGAGGACAAGGCAACCAATATATAAACGACACTCAATCTCATCCCGCTCGTTATTATCAAGGCGCGATTATTGTTCCTACGCCAGGTGGGTAATCAATCGCGCCTCTCCCGAACCCAACGAGGCGAGGCGCTGACGCGACGACGAGAAGGACAGACTAACGCGGATCGCTTTCACCTCCATCAAAGTCAAGCACACTACAATAGGGCACTTAGTTGTGCTGCAAATGATATTTGGCACCCGCCTAAAAATACCGTTCAGTAAATAATGAGCGATGACGGATATTTGCGGCGGGGCTATACGATATCGCGCGCTCCTATCACGTAAGATTTCAACCGGAGATGGTGTCTCGGTATTATGTTTCTCAATTTCGTGGTGATTTTTCTCAAGCTCCTTCGTGGTAGTTTTCCAAAGTCTCCCGGATCGTGTTTGTTCATCTCCTAAGTAGTGAATAGCCAGGGTGTGTATTTGCACTTCTGTTGCTTCAGATTCTAAGCACCGGCTGATTAATTTGTCAGACGCGCCCTTGAACTTTAAAATGCTAATAATCGATGATACTGATAATACTTACATGTACATGTACGTGTTTAGAGAAACCAAGTACTTGTAAAACTTTAAATTTTCTGTTGAGGAGCTGCTCATAGAAAGAATTTAAAAAGAAAAACATTTGTTAGAGTGCTCTATGTTTGTCTCCTATGTGTTACAGGGAACATTTGGTAAAGTTTTTATTGATGTGTAATATTTGGTAAAGTTTTTATTGATGCACGTAAATATCTTTTCTTATTTTCAATTATATTAAATTCAAACCCACAAATATAACAGATGCTGATAATTCAAGCATGTCTAAAATAGTTCTAAACATTCCTTAACATTTCTTGATCAAAAACAAACCTACAAACTGTACAAGATTTGTTGTAACTTCAGAAATCCTCACAACAATACGACAAAAACGGAATGAAATTTTTACTTATTTATTTGTTTATTTTATATTTCACATACAATATTTCACATAAACGTACATAACACATCATAACTAACAATTACAAAATTTTGCATTTCATGAAAGAATATGGCAGGGCTCCACACTAACTTTTTTTTTTTTCATTATCACTTACTGATTTTTACTTGCCCGAATAAAAACTTTACTTGCCCGAAAATAAAAAAATGATCAAAACCAAAAATTATTCCCCGTAATTTCAACTAATAAGGCCTTTTTATAGCATTGAACATCTGTTTGTTTAATTCAAGGGACTGCAAAAGGTGTGATTTATGAATTTAAAGAGTCATAAAAAAGTACAATGAACAAAATAGTGATGAAATTTAGTATAAGTTAACTGAACACAAAGTTTTAGACATATTTTTTTTTTAAAGATTTTTTAACATGTTTTGCTCATGATCAAAATTTTACTTGCCCGATGGGGCAAGTAAGTTTAAACATTTTGACTTTTTACGTGCCAAACATGATATTTTACTTGCCCCGGGCAAGCGGGCAAGTGCTAGTGTTGAGCCCTGAATATGGAGTTCACATATTGTACCTGTACAGTATTTCAGTATCAATTTATTTATTTTTATTTACAAACAAAATTATAAATAGTTACCAAGTACTGCAATCTACTACCATTACAATTACTACTACGTATACCACTACTATTATATAGGCATACTCTTACTACAACAAAAAGAACTACTACTACTACTACCACTATATCTTTGCTTAAAAGCATGTAGAGTGCTGGACATACGACAATTATCTGTGAGACCGTTCCATATTGCAGCACCAACGTTTATAAAAGAAGTCCTATAGAATTCTGTATTGCACTGATTAATATTCAAAAGTCTCCTGTTAGAACTACGAGTCATGCGCATTGACATATCATCAAGTAACTTCAACCTACTGGACAATATAGACGGGGCAATTTGGGTGACACATTTGTAAATCATACAGGCGATCGATTTGTGATGCAGCCGTTTGAGAGTCTTCCATTCCAAACTTTGAAAAACTTGGTCAGAAGGTGTCTGCCAAGTGCAGTTGCCAATAATGTAGGCTGCACGTTTATGAAGCCTATTTTGTTTGATGGTTACTTTTTAGATCGGCTGCACCATACCGAACTACAATAAAGTGCTTGAGGCAGCACAAAGCTGCAATATAGCTTGCTTAACTGACTGGCAGTAAATGGGCCTTTTAATCTCCTAATCACACCAAGTTTTTGTTGCATTGCTTTCGCAACAGATTCAGTGTGTTTGCTGAAAGTTAAATTTTTATCAATAACAACGCCGAGGCATTTATACTGTGAGACACATTCTAAATCCTTGCTGTTAATTTGTATATGTAAGTTTTCTTTACTTAAAGTTCTCAACTTCTGACGAGAACCTAACAACATCACCTTTGTTTTGTTAACATTTAACACCAACTTATTATTCAATGTCCAACAATTAACTTCATTCATAGCTTGAGAAAGTTGGGATTCAATCAATATGTGATAAATGGTAAAAACAAGACAGGAAGATAAAAGGAAATATATGAAGGGGGTCAAGTTTACATGTAGGTTCCCCTTAAAGGGCGAAGGCACCAGCAACTAACAGGCATAAGTTAAGAATAAAAATGACATTGTGAGTATTGTGAGAATTATGGTACATGGTGACAAAAACAGCCCAAATAAGGGGTAGTGATACTCGCCCTCATCAAGGCCGCTATAAATTAGTTATTGTGTTTATGTTTACGTTCTTTGTAAGTTTTACCCTAAGACAAAACTTGCAGCAGACTTATTAGGGGAAGAGCTTAATCAATTCAAACGGTGCGGCTATTCCGGCTAACACACGTCACGTGGCACGCATTGGTCACGCATGGTCAGCTCTGTGCAGTGCACATGCAATCTGATTGGTTGGCAAGAACTCAAATATTTTCTTAACTTATGTCTGTTAGTTGCTGGTTCCTTCTCCCTTTAAAGTAACCCCCCCCCCCCAAAAAAAAAAAAATTGTTATTCCAAGACTGCTTTTACTTGTTTTCTTTTTTAAAGTACATGTTTTCATGCATAACCAATCAAGACAATGCGTGTGTACTTCTGTCTACAACACCCCCCGGTCATATTTACAACTGTTTGAATTGACAGTTAAAAAAAAAAATCTGACTTATTCTGTTTTTGGTGATGGGTCACATACGTCAAGTAACCCTGTAATATCGTTTTCTCCATCACAAACCCAAAGCAGGACATAGTAAATGTACCTTTGAATATGTGATGACTTGAAATATACAGTGTTACAACCATATCCTATAAAGTTCTCCAGAAAGTCAATTTTGTGTAAAGATTAGATTATGGATTATGTATTCTGTCACCATATCAGATCGTTTGTTTGGTTTGCGATGGAAATAAAATTATCTGAATGACTGTCACAAGCTGACAAATACTATTTGAAAGGTCATTCTCAAATCCAATACATACAATCTCCAAGGAATCACACTGTAGACTTCTGCTACAGTACTTTGACCGATATCTCAACGACAGTTACTTGATGAGCGCTTATGTATACATGTACATGTATGTGACAGTTGATAGAACTGTAATATAAACAGAATTTGTGAATGTGAAAATCACTTGAAAGTCATCTGACAATATAGGATATTTATCCCGTAGTAGCATTCAAGGATATATTGTGTTTGTAAATTACATAGTGCAAACTAAGCATTTCCTATAGATGCAGAAATGCTAAAATTATTATTTCCTTTAAAGCCCAAGTTTAGTTTTGGGGATTTTTTTTTATTTGAAAGCTTTATGCTCAAAAGTCAATAACAGATTCTTGAATGTGGTGTAGTTTTTTTTAAATTAATTAATGAAAAATCTCGGGGGGACCCCCAAGATTTTCGACTATATTTTACATTATAGCATCCAAAGGGTTAATAAGGTGTTAAGGTCATATGCGTTATACCTCATCTGAAAGAGCAGACTTTGCTCTTTCAGATGAGGTTTTACCTCCATGATAACCGGAAACCTTACCCTTATAACCGCTTTGGATGGCTATAATTGTTAAATATATGTCCGAAAATCTTGGTCCCCCCGCCCCCCCCCGATTTTCATTAATCATTAAAAAAAAAAAAAACTAAACACATTCAGAATCTGTTATTGCTGGGATATGACTTTTGGCATAAAGTTTCAATATAAAAAAAAATCCCCAAACTAAACTTGGGCTTAACTGTTCACAAGCTTAATAATGATATAAATCAAGGTCTTTTTCAATGGGGCTTGGGAAGGGGGGGGGGGTTAACTATGGAACTGTTCAAATAGTGAAGGACTATTGTGTTGTAACCAGAACTGACCTATTTGTTCTAACCTTTATGCTGTCGACCTTTTTTCGTATAAACTTTTAGGTCAGTGTGGGGGGGGGGGGGGGCACTGGTGTTCCCCGTGTGGTTTTCAAACTACCAAACATTAGTTGTTTTTTCTGTAGTAGATGTGCCAAGGCTCCATGCCAAAATTTGCCTCTTAAATGGATGGAGCCCTTTTTATGTTTGCTTGGCCATGGATTTAACACCATAGATCAGTGTTCCTTCAGACCTGATGCCCCAGGCCTCCCCCCTTATTTTTTGCTTTTCACAAAATCGCCAGGTTTTGGCCCAAGTAATGTTACCGTGGTTCTGGCTCTGGGAGAGGGGAGAGGGATGGTAGGGTAGGGATGGTAGGGGAGGGGTAGGGGATGGGAGAGGGGAGGGTAGAGGATGGTAGGGGTAGGGATGGTAGGGAGGGGTAGAAGATGGGGAGAGGAGGGGTAAAGGGATGGTAGGGGTAGGATGGTAGGGGACGGATAGGGATGGGGAGAGGAGGAGTAGAGGATGGCAGGGTAGGGGATGGTAGGGGAGAGGTAGGGGATGGGAGAGGGAGGGGTAGAGGGATGGGATGAGCAGGGGGTCCCATTGTCTATGCATACATGTATAATTGTAAAAATGTAGATAGGTGAGTGATAGGGATGAAGTGTAAAGTGAATAAAGATGATTGAATTATGGTGTACAAGGGTAGTTAAAAAAAATGTCCAAATCAGTAAGAAAATATCATCTTCTTGTTGTACTATTGGAATTGATAATTCTCGGAGAACTGTTAAATGTATGCATTTGAAATATGTGGTTGAATGGCAGACCAGACAGTAAACAAATGCAACGGGAATCATTTTTCAAAATATACCAGCAATATGGCTAAATAGATAATAAAATGATATCCCTTATTGTTTGTTTATGCAAGGACGGACTGAATATACCTGAGGGTATCTGTAACACTAAAAACATAACATGTACAAAGGCAGACTTTGAGAAATTGTGTTTTACAATGTATGTACCAGAAGTACATATAGTAAAATAGACACAAGTAGTGGTAAAGGTGAACCATGCAAACTTCTTCAGTTGGTAAACTTAGTTTCTGTGCTTAAATGAAGAACTGCATATAGGCCTACATGTATGCGAGCCATAGTTGATTAATGTGACCTTTGACCCTCACTTTTGTCAAGCAAGGCAGTTTAACAAACTTTGTACATCTTGTGACTATTATGGTCTGATGTACAGTACTGTACAGTAGGTTTGGTTGATACTAATTTCATCACACTAACCTTTGATTTATTTGGTATTGTACATTTGGAACTGTTACATGGACCTACATGTATGTACCTGAATTCTCTTTGTTTTGTTTGCATTTGAATGTAAATTTTACAGTAACTCACAAGTCAGTACCTGCATTTAGGTTACATTTTATAGCCATGGATGTTTATTTTTTTCTTCAAATCCTTATTGACCAATATAAATCAAAACATGAATCATAAAAATCAAGAGACTATTTACATGATTGTACAGAGCAGCACTTTGTGTATAAGTCTGAGGAAGCAAATACGTAATGCAAGAAATTAAACGTGAAATCTCCAGTTTGTAAATTGTACTGGCAATTTACCATTTTCTAAAACCAAAAACTGTATTCAATATCCCTCCATACATTTAAAGTGATAGGCTAACATTGTGGACCTTCAATTTGAAAAATTGTCAAATTTTGATATCTGAACTACATGTACATAGTAGTGTTCATATGGACAAATAAACACCCTAGAATAAAAAAAAGTTTGGAAAGTTACACTGCCAATGGCAAGTTATGCATGAATAAACAATTAAAACTCAAGGCGAGTTTAAATAGCGTAGGTGTACACACTATGAGAAAGTGGGCAGGTGAATCCCATCAACTTACGATTTCCACTTTTTTAAAGCACTAAATAATCATTTTGAAATACAATTTTTTTCAGGGCATCATTTTTAGACCTTATCAAAGACAATGGTAGCATGGGGAATTATGTAGCTCAGATTTTTTAACTGTGGTAAATGTTAGCCAATACCTTTAATATAAGCTTAAAGTTACACAATATTAGACACAATATTAGGGATTTTGCTCCTAAATTTACACATGTGAGCATAGTATTTGAAAACAAGCCAAGCCAAAATGGCACCCTGGATGCCAAATATTTTTCAAAAGGGGGAAACTGAAATATCTGAATGCTGTTTCTGATTTATTATTAACAAAAGTTCATCCCATACATTATTAACCATGGTGCATTCACAAAAAAATATGTACAATTTATTCTTTACAGGTCTCATGTGAAAATCAACTTGAATCCTAGTCAAAAATGTGCCGAGAATACTCTCTTTTTAATTTCCAGATAGCAAACTTTCTCCACATATTCTACCCATTTTTTTTATGAAACCTAAATATAAGCAATGTACGTGTATGGGGAATTGGAGATGTCATGAACTTGTCTGAGTTTGTATTTTTAAACAATTAGTAGGCCTACATCCAATATGTTGTGGCTCTGATTGGAGCATTCATTCAAATTTATTGCTGGATAAATTGTTAAAATTCAGAAGAAAATGCTTGATATGAAAACATGAAAATTAGCCGTGAACAAAAGTCCTGTCTTTACAAGCATACAATTTACATGTTTCTGCTCAAAGTTGGGACAGATTTCAGACATTGTTTGTTTTGTACAGGTGTATATGTACTGTGCATGGAGCTTGCCGGGCATACATGCAATTTGTGTGTTGGAGCAATTGTAATGACAGAATGTTTTTAGCGATGCAGTGCTGAAATCCTTTGCCGAACTGTGCACATTACACAAGAAATGACAGCATTCGATATTGCGGATATGACATGGACTCACATTTGATTGTGGTAATGTTGAAAATTGTTTTTGAGTGGCTTGATGCGTGTGATGCACTCAGACTCTATTAAAGGGAGAAGGCACCGGCAACTAACAGGCATAAGTTAAGAAAACACTCGACGTTTCTTGCCAACCATCAAGATCGCACCGTACCACATTGCTGAAACTGACCACGCATGACCGATTGCAAGTGCCACCCGCGTGTGTTCGTCACGCCGTATGTATGTATGCACTGTTGAATAGATAAGCTCCTCCCCCATGATCTGTTTCTGCAACTTTATCTTCAGATAAGGCTTGCAAAGACATTATAAATAAACACAATTGACTAATGTATTAGGCTTGGCAAGTGTGAGTGTCACATGCAAAGGCACCTTATTGGCTGTCTTTATCACCATATTACCTAATTCCCACAAACTCTCATGCCTTTCTTATTTCTTAACTTATGCCTGTTAGTTGCTGGTGTGCTCTTCCCTTTAAAGTTCAGTTATTGTAGGCAATGGGTCAGCGGTAACATATTTCCAATGGGGGGGGGGGGAGGGGCAAGAACAGAAAACACTATAATGTCAAAAGTGTAATAAGTGGCACATGAAATTTGGAATTAATTTTGATGGTTAAGGGAAGGGAAAGCCCCTGCTCGCTGGTCCTTATCACCCTTGTTGTTAGTATTCCTGTTGAAAAGAAATCAGTCATTTGATTTGCTTAAATGTACACACACATATTCAGTAATGGAATTGGTAGACATTATGTAAATGTTTTAGAGTAACGATACTCCATGGTATTGAATATCCTAACACTGTGTAGCACATAGGCCTAATGTATCAGGAGTACATGTACATTTCCAATGAATATAGCCCGTGCAGTGCAGATCAAGGGGTGAGACTGAGGGACGAATCAGCAGCAACGTTACCCCCCTTTTGTGTTCCCTTTTATAAGGATGAGTGCTCTTAGGCATTGTCTTAAATTTTTGACATTCTGCAAATGTATATAGATAGAAAATGCCTATTTGATGAACCTTCAGCAATGTGTAGTAGCCTAGAAATGGCATTTTTTAGTGGAATTAGTGTAAAGTAAACTTGAAACTTCGAATTTGATTTTTTTTTTTCGAGCATCCAAAATCTAGTAGTATACGTACCATTTAGAATCAGTGCAAATGCAAGTCTCTTTTTACCTCAATAGGATCAACATGTGGGTCCCGATACAGTTTCTAGCCGAGACAGACGAGACCTGAGACATTAACGTTCGAGACCTGAGACGAGACGAGACTTTTTTACTTATTTCAAAATTCACCGAGACGAACCGTGAGACTCTTCGGAGAAATTAATTCTTTCCGAGACCTGAGACGAGACGAGATCACTAACTGCCTGAGACAGTAAACGGGAGACATTCTAGTTATCTCATGCAATGAACATCACTTCTCCATATTCCAACCTACCTATGCAATTATAGACTATTACAACAGTTTTTAAGTTCATTCCTCATTGTATTCATCATCATCATCATCAACTCATTATCATCGTAATCATCATCATTTCGTAATCATGTGAAGATGAGAGCGGACGCTTGGAGGGGGTGGGATGCTTACCTGCGGGCGGACTCATTGCCTGATTAAATGTGTCATTGTGATCAGTAAGTAGCCTAGTCAGGGTTGACGGCTGAAAATTATAACGAATTTTCCAACGTTGGCGGATTTTCACAGGTAATCACGGAATTTCGAGGTACTAAAGATTAGGCCCTATAAGTAAAAAGCATTTGACTAAATTAAAAATCAATATATGCCCTTCGTTCCAAATTCCATCCCGATCAGTAAAATTTATTTATTATTGAATAAAACAAACTTATTTTAATTAAAAAGCATGCTTGATAAAGCCAAAAAAAAAAAAAAAAAAAAAAAATCATGTTCCCAAACCGAATCAAAACCCCAATGGCCTAGTAAGTATTGACGTTAATTTGTGATCTTTTACCACACAAATGTCAAGTCGAAAATTGCTAAATTGACAACATGGACTAAAACGTAATATGGTACATTTGTAAATGGAAAGACTTTGGCCTTACGCGTGGAAAGGTACTGACTCTACATATGTCGCGTACGTTGCAGGAAAGGCGGGGGGGG
>JZLH01S0583976.1:20715-36042 GCA_001188425.1 Eucidaris tribuloides | reverse complement strand
CGATCCGCGGCCGAGATCTGAAGGAGGGGGGGTCAAATTGACCCCCCCCCAGTAAAAACCTGGTCTGAAATAGCCCAGTTAAAATAGGGTTAAACAAGTAAGTTTTTAGATTGTGTTTGAATGAATCTGTGGAATTGCAACTTCTTATAACTGTAGGTAGGCTTTATAGAAAGGATTTCCTCATCTTTCAGGGCTATACTTTCAGATGATTCTTTGTTGCTCGCGGGTGCCCACATCATGTGACAGCACACTTGACAAGAAAACAGCAAGCAGCTTAGCAACAAACGATTGTGTCTGGACAAAATGGGACTCATTGTCAAGGATCTTTTTAATGAATAGGGGACTTATGTCTTGGAATCTTTCTTGAAAATGTCACCCTTCCCAGCGGTACGTCCCTGTATACCCAATGCACGTTAGTAACCCCCCCCCCCCCCCAATCTGTGGTGTGCGTGTTCAGCGATGTAGAACCAGTTCTGCAATGGTTCATAGCAATGGGGGAAATAAGACATTCGATTTACGAATTGCCATTTTCCAAAAGAAACCTGTGTACACGGGGCCTCAACAACTTGAGCCCGTACGAGAAATTCCTGTTACATAAAAAAGGTCTGATACAAAAACTTGCGAGGATGGTGATGGGTAATACATAAATACTCATCAAGGACTGATGGGGCATACATAGACTACGACCCATCGAAATTACTACATTTGTGGGCTAAGTGTAATTACGTTTGTGGGCAACAGATTACTACACTTTTGTATTACATCTGTGGGCGTTGTTACATTTGTGGACGATTAACGACGTTTGTGTGTGCAATAAACCGCGCAACAACTTCCCGCATAGAGCACCGAGTGATGAAAGCTAAGTTTTGGTCTCAATGAAATCTCTGAAGTGTTACAAGATTTACAAGATCTTTAAACAATTTTG
Source organism: Eucidaris tribuloides (assembly GCA_001188425.1). NCBI lineage: Eukaryota > Metazoa > Echinodermata > Echinoidea > Cidaroida > Cidaridae > Eucidaris > Eucidaris tribuloides. The sequence continues at coordinate 35,117 of JZLH01S0583976.1, read as the reverse complement.
GACGTGGACGTTCAAATCATTGCATGCAGGGGGACATTTGTGAGTTGGGTCAACGTATCAATACCCTGTTACGATAGTCAGTGATTCTATTTGTATGAGGGGGCGACTTGTGAAAGACGGGCAGTTATCTATCTGAATAAAGTGAAATCATTCAAGAGTGGAGGGAGTTCACATTCAGGGAAAGAAAGCGGTTTTGTGTAACAATATACCGAAGTCTTGCAGGGTGCATATACCTTACATTCAGGACTACACAGCTCTTCGCAAACGCCGAAGGTGAAGATATCCCTTGAGCAGTGAAGAAGCACATGGGTAAGTCAAAAACATGTACATATTCAATTTAAAAAGATCCAGAATGTGATGTTATGGTGGTAAATAAGGAACCAATCTCAATTAAATTACCAAAACTTTGTTTGCATTTGTTTCGTCTTGGAGTAGAGGTTGTTCCACATATCTGCTCGTAACGTCACAGGGACCTACATCTTCTGTATACATCGTAAATTTGTGTAAAATGAAAAGACACTTTTCTTTAAGGTGATCTTAAGGAGACATTTTGTGTCTCCTTATAGTTCAATTTTAGGGTAGCATAATTTACGCACCTATTCTAACACAACTGTCTCCCTAATGTTTCACATTATGATGGGTGTGGTTGTCCAGCATGGAACGATAGGTGTTTTTCACAGTGCGGTGGTCTTCGGAATCACACATAGTCCACAGTCTATACCGCCAATGGAGAATTTGCCCTGTGTGTGTGTGTGTGTGTGTGTGTGTGTGTGTGTGTGTGTGTGTGTGTGTGTGTGTGTGTGTGTGTGTGTGTGCGTATGTTGTGTGTGTGTGCGCGCGCGCGCGTGTGTGTGTGTGTGTGTGTGTGCGCGCGCGTATGTGTGTGTGTGTGTGTGTGTGTGTGTGCGCGCGCGCGCGCGCGCACAGGTTACTGTGGGCTCTGGATTTACAAAAAAAATGACTGATGCATGGATAAGGCACATATAAATTCCCCCGATATTGCTACAGTTGCGTGTATGTGGTCCATATCCTGGACAACATACATAGGTGTGTTCGGAGTCGCCTATCGAACAGCTACACAGCGTGTGTACTTAATTGGTTTGGGCCATGATCTGCTATCGTGATGATGAAGAGACCTTGGTAGTTTGGTGTGGCAAGGTTCAACCTTTATTCATAGGCTGAATATTTCTTTACAACAATAAAAACTAGGCACATTTTCGATGGTTGGTGGAACTTGGATTAATGTGGATTTTGTATGGTTAAGTACTGGGCTCCTTTCCCCACACACTCCCCTACCCTATTATGTAAAAATATCGATATATCTTCGATTTATTTGAAGGGCCCTATAATAGTGTGACGTTAAATTGCTCTATACTAACCCATAGTTCTACTGGTGCTCTGCTCTCCCATGTACGAAAACATGCATATCATGAATATGTACATGCGCATATGCTGGGTTACAAACTGTGAGAGTAACATTTTTATTAAATATTTGTATACGGTCATTTTAATGTTGTGTCTGTTCACTTTTTTGGACTTCCGTTGAATCAAACATTTTCTTGTATGTATGTGACCTTATGAATCATTTTCTGTTTATTGTTAGGATTAATGAATTAAAACAAAATAGCATACAAAGAAAAAAGTTATATCTAAACTCTAAACACTAAAAACAAACTGATCAATTTGAATAGGAATCGTTTCAATCGGGGACTTACGAGAGTTCTATTCAAAATCTGATCTAATTTTGAATAGATTCGCTTCATATTTTACTAGATTCTAATTATATTTGAATAGAATCTATTCAACATTTGATCAGATTTTTAATATAAATCTCGTACGTCCCCGATTGAGATTTATTAGTTTTTAGAGTGTACATTGCTGATATATTAATGTGGTTTTTAAACTATGTTGACCCGTATTCGGCTTTGTAAAAAACAATTTAAAAAAATGATATTTTCTGGATGGAAAAGACGGTTACAACCCCAAAGAAGATAATGGACCGTTCTTCCTTAGGTTGATGGTTTACGAAATATGCAAATTATATTCCATGTATTTTGATGTCAGGTGTTATTTTATTTGAAAAACGAAATAAAGCGAAGTCTCAAACTTACTCCTTTGGGAAGTGGACAAGTGAAGGTTATAACATTCATTTATTCTTGAAAGAATGCATTCTTGTACATTTTGAACGAAACTTGTGTGACATGAATTTTAAATAGTACGTTTTTTTTCTGGAGAATTCACACTAACCATGTAAACGCCAAGATAAAGATCAAAAAATGCATCAAAGAAATAAATACCGTTGGAAATCTAAAAGTCAAATGATCAAACAAATTTCCCATATCGTCTCTTATTTTTTCTGTACGGCATCCTTTTGTTTCAGTTATTTTAATCTTTTGGTTATTTGATTGAGAGTGGCGTGTGTGGAACTCACAGTAATTACAGTCAGCGGCACTGCGGCAATAACAAGCCTTCTTCTGAAGTATTTGATAGAATATAAGGCTAAAAAACAAAAATTATATCTGGCCATACAATTGAGACTTTGTCTGTTATTGTCCATTCACTTCACGCGTACAAATGAGTAGGCTACAACGTGAAAATGAGTATGACAGTATCTTCCTCAATTTAAATAACATCCTTCCTCAAATTTGATTACGCACGACGATGGGATTGAATTTTCTCGATATTTTGCATACCGACCAAACATTTTCCATTTGGAATTAATTGTCGTAACGTATTATTTCAATATTGTGGAATATAGTACCCTTTTCAATAAACTGCATTATACAAATAACCCGCTGAATCGGCCAACTGAACAATAAACAAAATGCTACAGTATGATGTAATACCCTCCCTACTCAAAAGTATTGCAACATACAATATAGTGCATACATTTTACGTTGAAGGGGTCTTTCTAAAATGATGTCCTAACTCCGTTTATTATTGGAAAATTACAATTTTGAAAAAAATAAATCAATGAATATACTTTCTCGTTCCTTCTCCAAGGCGGAGAGATTATCAAATGCAAGCGCGCCCACGACAGAGGGGTGGAACATAAATTTTAACCCTTTTTTTGCTCCCCGTAGGGGTGGGGTGTTAATTCACACTAGCATCATGATTTCGCGTATTCAGATTACCAATGAAACGGTTTTGATGGTTTGGAAAGACTTCCAGCAAACAAAAAATGTCACTATGATCCTCTGAAGGTGTCTCAGTAGAAGACCACACCCCTCGAAGACGAAAGTGACCTCCTATCTTCATAAGACAGTGGTAAGGAGGAAACGCGCCATATTTTAAACAAGACCTCTTCATGATGCAATTTCTTACTCTTTTTCTATTCTAAAGGCAGTTTATTATTGTAAACATCTTAAAATTTACCGTCATGACACTTCTCGGTACACTGGATATAATGATGCGAAGAAAAAACATCTTTTATGAGTAGCCTTGTCCTCCTTGTCACTGTCTTATGAAGATAGGAGGACACTTTCGTCTTCGAGGGGTGTGGTCTTCTTTCTGAGACCCCTTCACAGGAACAAATTGATATTCTTTGTTTGCTGGAAGTCTTTCCAAACCATCAAAACCGTTTCATTCGTAATATGAAACCGAATTACTAGGCTAGTGTGAATTAACACCCCACTCCTATAGGGAGGCGAAAAAATGTTGAATTTTATGTTCCATCCCCTCTGTCGTGGGCGTGCCTGCCTTTAATAATCTCTCCGCCTTGGAGAAGGAACGAGAAAGTATATTCATTGATTTCTTTTCAGATAGTTTGTAATTTTCCAATAATAAACGGAGTTAGGACATCATTTTAGAAAGACCCCTTCAACGTAAAATGTATGCGTTATAGTGAATGTTGCAATACTTTTGAGTAGGGAGGGTATGCTTACATCACACAGTATGATCAAGTGCCCTAAATCTGCGCGGGTCCTTCTGCATACCAACAATTCACACTCAAATCATCATTTAATTATTGAAAATGTATAATAAATGAAATAATTATTCATGTTCTGTCGCTATTTTCCAAAATTCAAATTTTGTTGATGCACTCGCGAAAATCACCGCTCCGCGCAAGTTGCATAGCCAATGCACATGTGCGCAGATTATACACCATTTTTCACTCTACCGAGTCGAATGACACATTGACAAAATCGTCTTCAAAAATAAAGTAAAAGTGAGGGGTTTTTTCGTAACAATTTTCAGGCAGGGTAATTTGTCACATATACATCATTGTATGAGAATTATCATTTGGTAACTTTGTATTAAATGTTGGTTACGTATACTTGGATCCACTGTGCATAGGCCCCTCAGAGTAAATGAGAGTAATTACATCCCTTGCGGCCATTGTGCTCGTATTGAAACCACACCCATCCCACTGAATAGCATCGCCTGGTTCTGAATAGCGCATTGTGAATATGAAGGCAGTCAGAATAGACGATAAAACCCAGATAACAGTTCGGCGAATCTCTTGATGCACCACTCTCGAGGTAGTCTTATAGACTGCTCTTTGGTTTGCCCTAATCCCAACACCAAATCAGAGCGGAGCGAGCGGCAAGCGAAAGCTAGTCTATGGGTGTCTCGACTCACACCTAATCTAAGTAGGCATATCTATACTGCCGTACGATTAGGAAAAATAGAGAAAAGTCCTAGACTTGGATTACTCTCGGGGACTTTTGTTCCAGACAGAATCTTTCGCTTAGACCACAGACCCGTCAGTAGTCGACGGGCGGCAAGTGCAAGAAAAAACAAACAAACATGTCCTCACGGATTTCAATTAACCCGAAGGAATCCTCCCTGTACCGACGCGGGACAAGTTTACATGTACAAAGCCCGAAAAAGATCCTGTGTTATTTTCACAGACAGAATCGGAAATGACGCGACAATTAAAATGCTCGATTAACGTCGGGGGGGGGGTGGGTATACTCTCTCTCTCTCTCAATACACATGCACCCACTCTCTCTCTCTCTCCCTCAATACACATGCACCCGTTAGCGACGCCCCTAACCACTGGATGATCTGTAGGCTTATTATTTTGCTTGAAAAGATTTTATTCTCTGCACTTCAATCAAATCTCAGTAACAATGACAGAAATGACATACATGTAGTATAGGCCTATAATTCTCTCATATTAATAGATTCAATTGACGGGCGCGCACATAGATTGGTCTGACAGATGATCCTTGACCTGAAATGTACCAAATCAGGGTCATCTCATTCAACGGCAATCATGAGATATTGACAAAAGTCAATTTTCATAAATGACGTCAAAGAAGACGTCACAGATCATTAATAACGTCAAAAAAATGCCAAAAGAGAGAAGTGCGTTTGTGATGTATCGTGGAAATGAACTCTAGATGTCTGGTCCGTTGTGCTGAATTGGGCTGATAAAAATGAAAACATTACGATTACACGTATGGTACAAATGAAGATCTGTATCGAGGGAAACTGCATTAGGGAAAATGGGTAGTATATTTTGCTTGTATTAAACACAAGGCAAAGATTGTATGATATTTTGTATATCCTCAATTTTACTTATTTTCAATAACAAAAAAATAGTGTGGTACCGACAATAAGAGCTGGTGCAATTTCGGAGAGCCTGTTTGTAAAAGAAAAATTAAATTTATTTTTGCACTTCTTCAAAACTTCGTTGTAATATATCATACATGTATATGTTAATATTGGTGCATTATAATTCATTGCCTTTTCATTGATTAAGTATTTTGATAAACGGTGGCTTAATTCTTAACGTACCGAAGTCGCAGATCTGCACAATAATGATAATACACATAAATTCCAAAGAGGATTAAAATCAAGATGTACATGCAAATAGGTTGGGTTACAAACTGTGACAGTAACATTTTTTGTTTGCATATTTGTGTACGGTCAGTTTAATGCTGTCTGTTCAATTTGTTTGGATTGTCGTTGGCTCGTTGCATAAAACAATTTCTTGTATGTATGTGACCTTATGAATCATTTTCTGTTCATTGATGAATCATAACAAATATGAAGCATTCAAAGAAAAAGTTATAGTCCGTAAACTCCACCTTGCTGATGGTTTCCAAACTTTGTTGACCAGTATTCGGCTTTGTAAAAACAAAACTAAAACAATATAATTTTGTGGTGGAAAGACGGTTACAACCTGGAAGAGCAATGTGGACAGTTCTTCCTTAGTTAAATGTGTTACGAAACAGTGGCGTAACTACGGGGGGGGGGGGCACCGGGGGCACGTGCCCTCCCAATCGGCCGGCAAAAAAAAAAACGAAAGAAAAAAGGGAAAGGAAGAAGAAAGAAAAAGAAAACTGGGGCAACCCGAATGAGAATTTGGTCTTATATCACCTTTTGAAATAGTAAGTCCTTACATGTAGGCCTATGTTAATTAAAATTGCATTTTTTTATTGAAAACTTATATTGAATTCTACTTCGTTTACTCAAAGTGTGAACATAGGTTTATGCTACTACGTGAATATTCGGGTAATCTCACGTTATTTATCGTGGCATAGATGCTATGTTCTGTTCGGCACTTTTTTGTATTTCAAGAAACATCCGGATGAGGTACAGTCACTCTTATCGGGAGTGACAAAGACATGAGTGAGCTTGATATTTAGAGATTTCATCTTTTATAAAGAAAACTCTTGCAGGCCATTTCATAAATCTGAATAAAGCGTGTTTTAAATCTTTAACGAGTGTAGTGTTGACAGGATTGTTTTGTTTATTAATCGTTAAAATGTTTCGGAACATATCGATATCTCTTTTGGGACATGATTGCTGTTCACCTAACCTACTCCTCTTATCCCAGTGCTCAGATTGATAAAAGGACCAAACACATGATTTTGGCAGCTTGCTCTTTTTTGTCGAGAAAATATAGGGTTCTATTTCTATTTTCATTATCAAAGAGCCTTTGAAAGTTACGTGTATACTCATTACATAATGCATGTCGGAATGAGTTTATGACCGTGAATAATTCTTATTCTCTTTTCACAAAGAAAATATTTTCGATATTAAAATTATTAAAATTGCTCGATCACTGCGCTCGCTCGCTGGAAATTACTTTGAACCAGCGATAGTGGTATTGCAGATACACGTATCAAAATCCAATAAATTCATCTTCCAAGTTACCACCATTCTACCCTCCCTTACTCAGAAGTATTGCAACATACACTATAACATACAATTTTACGTTGAATGGGTTCTCTTTCTAAAATGATGTCCTAATTACGTTATGATTGGAAAAATAACAATTATTGATTCGAAAGAATCAAAATGAATATTCTTTCTCGTTTCTTCTCCAAGGCGGAAAGATTATCCGAATGCAGGCGCGCCCACGACAGAGGGGCTGGAACATAAAATTTTGCATTTTTTGGCCTCCCTATAGGGGTGGGGTGTTAATTCACACTAGCATCATAATTCGGTTTCATATTACCAATAAAACGGTTTTGATGGTTTGGAAAGACTTCCATCAAACAAAAAATATCAATATGTTCCTCTAAAATGGTCTCAGAAAGAAGACCACACCCCTCGAAGACGAAAGTGACCTCCTATCTTCATAAGACAGTGACAAAGGAAGAGAAAAAAGTTCGAAAGTGGGGCGGTTTTTAAGTATTGTCGACTATCCATTTCAAGAAACAATAGCGTTGAGAGAGGGGCAAAATGTGCTCATAAACCCGCCAGAACTCATGCTTCGCCCCCTGACCCCCACCTGCTCTTTTGGCTCTGCCCCCTCTGATAACAGGCACCTGTCACGCCCCTGAGTATGGTCCCAACCCCAAATCAGAGCGAAGCGAGCGGCAAGCGAAAGCTAGTCTAAGTGTCCAGACTCACATCTAATCTAAGTGTCTCTCCTGCCCTACTATTAGGGTGAAAAAGAGAACAGTCTGTCACTTAGACTTCTCTCAAGGACTGTTTCAACGGGAAAGGGGGGGGGGGTTGTTAACCGGGGTTGTACCAGACATGATCCAATCAAACAAAAACAAAACCAGGTCATCACTTATTTCATTTTACCCGAAAGAATCCGTCGTATATACCGACGCGGGACAAGTCTACAAGCACGAAATGACCCGACAAGTGCCCAACCAACGTGAAGGGGCATTTAGGCCCGATAGCGACGCTCCTGACTACTAGATGACCTATTTTGTTTTGCTTGAAAAGATTTTATTCTCTACATTTCACTGATCATTAATGACAACGCCAAAAGAGTAAAAGCAAGACAATGCCATGGCACATACTGTAATCATTGTATAACTTGCAAGGTGTTGGTTGAGACATTCTTGAGATATCGTCTACACAAAAATTGGGGAGAAACAAATTAAGAGAAAAAAAAATTGGGCGAAATTAATGGTGATCTGCTGGATAAGCAGATTGCCAAATCACAAGTAACATGATTACTTACGATGATAAGTCTATTTCAAAAGATGCATCAATCCCAATTTCTCACTCGATTCGCTCCAGTTTTCCTTTTCCCCCTTTCTTTTCATGTTTATAAAAAATTATAGAAATGGGAGGGGCTAAATAGGTCGTGGTGCATGCGAATGTTGGTGTGGATGATTGCACGTGAAGAGATTGGTAGCCAACAAATACTTCACAAGGATGGAATAAATTCTATAACTAAGTGCGTAGGAGTAGAAGGCAAAAGTTCGGAATTTATAATATCAAAAAGAGTCGACCAGCATTAACTCTTTTGTTAGGTATGATGATGATAATAATAATAATAATAATAATAATAATAATAATAATAATAATAATAATAATAATAATAATAATAATAATAATAATAATAATAATAATAATAATAATAATAATAATAATAATAATAATAATAAATAAAATAAAAATAATAATAATAATAATAATAATAATAATAATAATAATAATAATAATAATAATAATAATAATAATAATAATAATAATAATAATAATAATAATAATAATAATAATAATAATAATAATAATCCATATTTTATTCGAAATAGACATCACAAACAGAAATCTTCTGAACATTTAGAAAGCCAATTAATTTTGTAATTCCTATGAAAATTTCAATGGTTTCGCTTCATTGTATTTGAATACACAGGCTCTCATGTAACAGCAGTGCTTTCTAGCCCATTCCAAGTTTGATAGCAAGAAAGGCACATCACAGACATAATACACTATTCTATGCTTCACTTAAATTATTTCAACGACTGTTCTTAAAATGAAAACTTATCAAAGTTTTGTTTCACTGGTCATGTTTGCTTTCACAGAGTGTGTTCCATTTATGGTTTGTCCTTCCATGTCCATGTGCAAACTTTTATTGCTCTCCTACACATCCTTCCAGTTTCCACCTGATTTATATTTAGGTTGATGCATTGATGTAGCACTGCAAACTTGGAATGGGCTGAAAAGCACTACTGTTACATAATAGATTGTGTACTCAGAACCAGTGAAGTGAGACCAATAAATTTTCCTCAAAAGTTAGAAAGTAAATTGGGCTTTCTAAATCAGAACACTAAATATAGAATGATAGTTGATTAGGGATTTAATTTAGCAGTCTATCAGAGGGACATTATTTTGGGGACATGCTGTACATTGGTAATTATTATCTAAATGGGGGATTTCAAGCGCCGTGATATTATCGCGTATCCCGCGCGCAAAGGAATGCGCGTATACGCACTGCCGTGAGACGCGTGATATCGAAAATATCATAGGCTGAGGAAAAAATATCAAATACATCCGGGGACTTTTGTACTTGCTTACAAGTTAATCAAGTTTTTCACACAAATAACGTATTACAGAATTAACCATTTTCCCCCCAGAAATCATCCTTTATCATTACTTTTGTATAATGTGCTTGCTTTGCTTAATTTACTAAATTATCTGATTATAGAGGAAGATGTGATTTATGTTTAATAAGAAGAATAACAAGTTGTCACACGAAGAATAAAATCAGAGCGGGCAGTGGTTGCCATTGAAAGAATCCATGATTTGTACAGAATTTTATCAAATTTTAATTTTGATAATTTTCTACAGGATTTAGATAATAATGATAATATTGGATGGCTTATTTTCGGTGGACGCAGAAAATATTGTACTCCTTATGAAAATATCGGACTTGTCTGCGACTCATCCAATATTTGTCACAAGTCGTACAATATTTTCTTGTGTCCACCTCAAAGCCATCCAATATTATTTAAATGTCTCAACCTATTTGGTTCTCGAGACATTTTTGACTTCTCCCAATCATGTCAATGCCCTTTAACTTGCAGAAATAGTTCACTACTTACTAAGCTTGCCATGAAAATCAAACCAACATTGGAAACAAGTAGCAAATAATATACCTGGGCCATGTCTCATAAAACTTGCAATCAATTGCAAATCCATAAAACAATTGTAAGTCTGTAAATACTGGATTCTGATTGGTTGAAATCAACTTACAATCGATTTTTGAGAGTTGCAATCAAGTGTAAAGTTTTATGAGACAGGGCTCTGGAATAGGCAACCAATACAAAGTTCACTGAACTTTGCCCCTTGACTTTTAACTTGATCAAGTGGCAGAACTGTTCTTTTATCACTAACTTTCCAGCCAAGCAACATAAGCATTGAACACTCCTTGATGTAGATATCTTGGAATATCCCAAATATTCCCAGGTGAAGTAACCTTTGACCTTTAACTTTCGTAATTTGGCAAAAAAATATTGATCTGGCAGTCTACCCATTACTAACCTTCGAAACATGCCACAATACCAATGGACACTCCTGGCAGCATCTAACTGAGAAATATGGCAATTTATGCAAAAATCCAAATAAAATTCATCTTCCAAGTTACCACCATTCTACCCTCCCTACTCAGAAGTATTGCAACATACACTATAACGCATACATTTTACGTTTCGAAGGGTTCTTTCTAAAATGATGTCCTAATTACGTTATGATTGGAAAATAACAATTATTTGCAAAGACATCAATGAATATTCTTTCTCGTTTCTTCTCCAAGGCGGAAAGATTAATCCGAATGCAGGCGCCCCACGACAGAGGGCTGGAACATTAAAATTTTGCATTTTTTGGCCCTCCCTATAGGGTGGGGTGTTAATTCACACTAGCATCATAATTCGGTTTCATATTACCAATAGACGTATGGATGTTTAAAGACTCTCATCAAACAAAAAATATATCAATATGTTCCTCTAAAATGTCTCAGAAAGAAGACCACACCCTCGAAGACGAAAGTGACCTCCTATCTTCATAAGACAGGTGACAAAAGGAAGAGAAAAAAGTTCGAAAAGTGGGGCGGTTTTTAAGTATTGTCGACTATCCATTTCAAGAAACAATAGCGTTGAGAGAGGGCAAAATGTGCTCATAAACCCGCCAGAACTCATGCTTCGCCCCCCTGAACCCCCACCTGCCTTCTTTGGCTCTGCCCCTCTGATAAACAGGCGCCTGTCACGGCCCCTGAGTATGGTCCCAACCCCAAATCAGAGCGAAGCGAGCGGCAAGCGAAAGCTAGTCCTAAGTGTCCAGACTCACATCTAATCTAAGTGTCTCTCCTGCCCTACTATTAGGGTGAAAAAGAGAACAGTCTGTCACTTAGACTTCTCTCAAGGACGTTTCAACGGGAAAGGGGGGGGGGGTTGTTAACCGGGTTGTTACCAGACATGATCCAATCAAACAAAAACAAAACCAGGTCATCACTTATTTCATTTTACCGAAAGAATCCGTCGTAATATACCGACGCGGGACAAGTCTACAAGCACGAAATGACCCGACAAGGCCCAACCAACGTGAAGGAGCGCATTTAGGCCCGATAAGCGGACGCTCCTGACTACTAGATGACCTATTTTGTTTTGCTTGAAAAAGATTTTTATCTCTACATTTCAACTGATCATTAATGACAACGCCAAAAGATAAAAGCAAGACAAGCCATGCACATACTGTAATCATTGTATAACTTGCAAGGTGTTGGTTGAGACATTCTTGAGATATCGTCTACACAAAAATTGGGAGAAAACAAATTAAGAGAAAAAAAAATTGGGCGAAATTAATGGTGATCTGCTGATAAGCAGATTGCCAAATCACAAGTAACATGATTACTTACGATGATAAGTCTATTTCAAAAAGATGCATCAATCCCAATTTCTCACTCGATTCGCTCCAGTTTTCCTTTTCCCCCCCTTTCTTTCTAATGTTTATAAAAAATTATAGAAATGGGAGGGCTAAATAGGTCGTGGTGCATGCGAATGTTGGTGTGGATGATTGCACGTGAAGAGATTGGTAGCAACAAAATACTTCACAAGGATGAAATAAATTCATAACTAAGTGCGTAGGAGTAGAAGGCAAAAGTTCGGAATTTATAATATCAAAAAGAGTCGACCAGCATTAACTCTTTGTTAGGTATGATGATGATAAATAATAAATAATAATAATAATAATAATAAAATAATAATAATATAATAATAATAAAATAATAATAAATAATAATAATAATAATAATAATAATAATAATAATAATAATAATAATAATAATAAAAATAAAATAAAAATAAAAACAAAAATAAAATAAAAAAATAAATTAAAAAATAAAAAATATGAATAATGAAATGATAATAATAAGATAATAAAATAAATACTGATACTACTACACTACTACTACTACCTACTACTACTGACTAATAATAATATACTATCTACTACTACTATACTACTACTAGCTACTACTACTACACTAATATGCAATTACGTCCATTGCACTCTTATCTTGTTTCTCAACCAGATAATGAAAAATTAATGTCAATAGACGACAATTTCCAATACTTTAAAATTTAAATAAGTGTCAATATGGTTTCAGAAAAATGTACCTTGTGACCTTGCACTTTGATGTTTTATGAATATATTTCTAAATCTATTAGATTCTAATGAAAATGTTATTGGTGTCTTTCTCGATTTGAGCAAAGCTTTCGAATTCCATTGATCCATAAATATTTTTAATTTCTAAACTATATCACACAGGAGTAGCGAGGAATTGCCTTGATTGGTTTGTAAGTATTTATCTAATCGTACTCAATACGTTGTATACAGATGAGTTTTAATTCTGATATTGCTAGCATCAAACACAGGTATACCACAAAGGATCTATCTTGGGCCCACTTCTATTTAATAGTATTAGTCAATGACCTCAGTGAATGTTCTAAACCTCCTCAAATTGGTCAGTTTGCTGATGACACAGCATATTCTATTCATCCAAAAACGTTCACGTCAAACAGAATCTGTGTTTAAATGATGAATTATTACATGTTTCAGATTGGTTTAAAAGCTAATAAACTTTCATTAAATATTAATAAAACTAAATGTATTCACTTTTCTAAGAAGAATCGTTTGCCTGTAAATAAGTAAAAATACAAATAGACAATGTTCAAGTTACAAATGTCCGACAGTGTTAATTTCCTTGAGTGACTGTAGACAAGTTCTTATCTTGGTCTAATCATATTGATAATATACCTACTTAAAGTAAGCAGAAATTGCTGGTGTCATCAGCAAGCTCAAATATATATTACCCAACAAAGCACTTTTTATTTTATACAATAGCCTGATTTTATCCAACTTATCGTATTGTAATATTGTATGGGGCAATTCGTCATGTAATCATTTTGTCTAGGCTTCACAAAATTCAAAACACGTTGCCCTACGGATATGTTCCAATTCTCATTTCAGAGCACCCTCTTGCCGCCCTGTTTTGTTCATATTAAACTCTTAAATATATTGATATACACAAGATCCAGCTTGAACATTTATGTTTAGATCCCTTTGTAATAATTGCCTGCTAATTTTCAACATCTGTTTACTTTTAACTCGCAACTTCATACGTATAATACCAGAAATTCCAACAAATTACATTTATTTAAAGTTAATTCCAATCGTCCAGAAATCATCCATATCTTATCGTGGTCCAGTCCTATGGAATAGTTTACCAAACCCCCTACTGAAATAGCACACCAATCTACATTCAAGAAAAAGTAAAAAAAATATCTTTGTTTGCAATACTCCGATAGTTCATAAAAAAACCTACAGTTTTCAATATTTTTCATTTCCGTAATTTGTATTTTCATTTGACTATATATATTTAATAATGTTTGTTGTTTTTGTTTGTTGTGTTGTGTTGGTTTTGCTTTGCTTGTTTTTTTTTCTGTACGTTTGTATTAACATGACAGTTTTTTCACATGTATACTTAGTACAGTTATCTTATATTATTTTCAGGTTGCTTTGGAAGGTGGCATGTTGGATGGCGAGGCTTTCGATTGCGGCTTCGTCGGGTTGTCACGCAGATATCTGCTTGATAGCCTGATGAGTGCGGATCTGGGCTTCGTTATCTGCATGCTGCTTTCTGGAGGCAATTTGGAAATTTGTAGTACCAGTAATTTATCTTATTTTAATCGAACTATGTA
>JZLH01S0583976.1:2791-20690 GCA_001188425.1 Eucidaris tribuloides | reverse complement strand
ATTAAAGCCAGAATTAAATGACTTTTAATCCTGCTTCCCAATACAGATTTCACCCCAAATCTAACCAGTTCATACTACACGCTCATTGTGAATGCCGGGCCAAGTATGAACTAAAATCCACAGCTGGGCTCTCACAGGTATGTGACAACAGTCAGGGTGCATGATTGACGGTAGGACAGAGCAGACTCAGAGACAAACGAAATTGACGTACAGACAGACAGACGGGATGAACAAAGCCCCAAAATCATACATCAATGCCTCTGCCCTCTTAGAGGCCAGTAAATAAGGGCGCTAGACTCAAGAACTTACTTGATCTGAGTATAATATGATATGCCCGTCATCTAGGAATAAAGTACCCTCCTCTCCAGCTTTTCTCTGGCAGTGAAACAAAGAAAAATTCAGCGTGAATGTTACAGTAATCAAGTACAAGTGGACAAATTATTTGGTCATACTCATTCATAAATTTTTTTCATGCTAGCGGGTCCACATTCATATTGTGATAAATTACAACACGAACAAAAATGTTTTTGTACATTAGCTGATTCAATGTATCTCCTTGATACTACGGGCTATTTATTTCATAAATATATTTTTACCGATTCTAGTTCAAAACCGGGTAATTCCAGGGAAAGTTCATTTTCAATGACTTCATTGGATCTTTCATCACTTGTGCAAGGTAACAGTCATTGGGAATTGAAATTTTTACAGAATTTGGTTAGTCTCAATGAATAATGTTGTGAAAATAAAACTACAAAAATATTCTATTGTAATAGTATGGTTATGTTTCAGACCTACAGTTCCTGGTCGTTAAATGCAACGTTATCTTTTTTACAAAGAATAAGAAATGCTCAGAAATGGGTTTAAATATCGACTTACCATTTTGCTAAAAGGGGGGGCCTTTTAAACATCATCGGATTACCATTCGCAAAAAGCAGGCTTGGCCCTTAACAATGTTTTTTTCAGTTGAGCCAGATGCAAACCCGAAGAAAAGGTTACGCATAATGTATGAGAGTTGATTCTCTCAATTTCTGAGTGGCCATTTGAGAATTTCTAGAGGCCATTGTTGTAATTTCAGGTGGTTATTGTGCTCCGGACCACCATTAAGGGAAAACCTGAAAAGGGCATTAAATCTGATACTTTGTACAATATAAGAGGGGCCTTCAGGCATACAGGTAAATTACAGTGACTTGAGAAATAAAAAGCAACAAATATCACAAAAAAGAATAAAATATGCCCTCCGGCTCCCTACGGGGGCGGAGCATAAAAAGTTATTCCTTCTGTTAGTCGTCATAACTGTTCCCGTCCTTCTTACGCACTGCGCAACTTGCTTGACACAACCAGCCTGACTTGTAGGATGTTTCATGCCCAGGAAACATAGCGACCGGCGGATCGTGTCCATGGAACTGACAGATATGTGAAGGGTGACCATTGGCCACGACTGGCTCTTGTGCCGCCATGGCGCTCATGCACTGTCACCTGTCCGCTGGCTGCGGTGCTTGCTGTGGGCAAACCAGAAAGAGAGATTTGTATCAAATATCGTGTGCATTATCAAGGTTTAAAGATTGATTCAGGATGCAGGACCTAGCCACTTCCCTTCATTATCATGTACAAAAAGGTGTAGCTAAGTAGGTTGTATCTTACAAATGTGCTGTTAAAGTTGATGATCCATATGTCATGAACTGTTGTTTATGAGAAAAACTATAACAATATGCTACCAGAATAGTTTTTTACACTTAAGGTGAAATTTTGCTCAAAATTAACAATAACACAGTTATGTGTATGGTTGCAATGACGCAGCTGAACGCGCATGTCAGTGCTGGACTATGCTGATTATGGTTCAAGCTGTGGTGACCTCAGCTAATGCCGAAACCGGACAATATTGAAACTAACTGAATGTCCTATGCCACGGGCCGTTGTTTCTGCAAAATTGAAGTTTAATCATCCAGATTTTTCACCAAGAACTATGTATTCTACCAAGGTTCTATGAGAGGTGTTTATTTATGCTTATCTTCACAATTGTGAATGATTTAACTGATTCATTCATTTTGCAATTTTTGTGTTTCAAATCCTGACGCCAATCTTAAAGTCTACTCTGAGATAGAATGATTCAGCTCCCTCTTTACACTAAAACTGATAAAATGGGGGCACCTTGGATTCCCGATGAAGCAGTGTAGTGTAGTGTAGTTGTTGTGAAGAATATAGAATTTATTGCCTTCTTGTAGTCTATAGCACTGTGACACTGTCTGAAACAATGCATATAATGAATATTGCCTAAATACTTAAATGTAAACTATTTGTGATCATTCCTATACAAGTAAATTACATAGCAGTGACCTTTAATTGAAATAATTTCTTTATCACTTTCAATTGAATAGCTAAAATGTTTAAATTCAAATCAAACGAAATAATGCATTCATGTAAGGAATTTGCAGGCCATGCAAGAACTTGGTCACTATCTATCCGAAAAGAAGTGCTCTCACGAGGCGAGACGGGAGAAAATAGAGAAGGAGACCGGCAAAAGTCGAAGGGCAAAGAAAGCCAACCCTCCCCAACCCCTTCCAGAGATTTAGATACTTGGAGCACTGCAAATTGTCCCTTTCTCACAAGTTTAACCACTCATAATCATGTCATGTCTTAGATGCACAATGTGCCATGCAAGAAATATATCAATCCCTTGATGACAAAGAACAGATATCTCAGGCTGGGTCACTGGAAAAATGTGTGATATGAAACAACCACCCACCCCTCCCAACGATTTGAGCATGTACAGAGCCGGAGTGACATCTAGCTGCTAAGCAAATTCTAAAAAATCATGTTTTATCATTCCACCAGTTCCTTAAGTTTTAATGTATGTTTTGAAATCTATGGACATACAAAACTAATAAAAAATGATGAGCAAAATGTTATCTGATCTACGCAAACCTATACATGTGCTATAACAAGGCTCGACCCTAGCAACTGCTCGACCGCGTGCTCCGGGCAAGGTAAAAATTGCCGCAATTGGGCAGTTAAAATTTTGATCATGAATGAACAAAATCCTATCAAAAACAAACAATTCTTGTCTAAAAGTTGTGTCAGTTAGGATACTAAATCATGTTCCATTGTACTTAATTTTATAACTTTTAAATTCATGAAATTGATTAATTTATCGCACCTTTTACAACCCCCAGAAAAATATAACAAACACCCAAAGCTATAAAAAGGCTAAGTTGCATTTAGGCAAGAAAATAATTTTCATGTTTTTACTATATGTTCACTTCTGGCAGGTAAATTTTCTACTCGAGCAAGTAAAATCTGTAAAGTGAGAACTTCACGTTGCCAAAATGGACAAGTAGGAAAAAAAGTTAGTGTGGAATCCTGGCTATAAAAAGCCACACTTTGAATACACACCTACGTAAAACAAACCACTGCACAGGCATTTGCGAAAAAAGCAATAGAGTAAGTGGCAGTATACACATACGCTATTGAGCCTCAACTTGTCACGCTACCCAACACAGTGATGATCGGGGGGAGCTAGAGCCGCATATATTATCCCTGAACTTCTGACCAATTTTGCCGCAGATTGCAATTGAAAGTGTAGATAATAAGAAGATTAAGTCATGCATTTGAAGAATTGAGTTAAGTTTTATTGGCTCAAGTCATTACATCCCAGGAAGAATTTTTGACAAAATTGGTCAATTTGACCTTTCTGCCTAATAGGGTCAGGAGAGGGGTCATCTTGGTCAAATTTTAATTTGTCCAATTTCTTCAAAATGGATCTCAAATTACTACACTATATACAAGGATTAAGAAAAATAATAAATTTATCATGTATTTTGTGGCTTTGTTGAGAGATATGGGTCCACTTCCGTCAAAGTCAATGAGGCAAACTAAACACTTCCAATATTTGACAAATTGCAATCAAATGTCCTTTTACGAGGGACATTACAAAAATATATACAAATAAGTGTTTGACAATTCTATTTATTTGAGTAATTCATCTTTTCCGCTGAGACCTCTGGTTTTTGAGAAGTACTTAAGTCTCACAATATTGATTATTAGAAATTGACAATGTGACAAAGTTTATTTTGTCCTATATTCAGCTTTTATTGTGTCAATTAATCTTCACCAAGTTGGATGACAACTCAAACAATTGTGGATCTGTAGACAATTTGAAACTTTGAGGCCTTGTTTTCTCAAAGTAGTATATTGACTTTCAGTCATCTTATTCTAGCAGTCTTCATTGCAAAAGGGGTTTTTGTAACAGTACAAATAAGCATTAACAAGAGATTTGGTTATACAGCCTTTCTAGGCCTCTGCCCCATTTAATGTGTCTCATAGATGCTCGAAGCATATTCAGATTAGCTCAGGATAGTGACATTTCCTTACAGGCGAAATATAGCACTCGGACCCTATAAGCTGGAGCAATGTAATCGCTATAAAATACAATCTTCCGGCAAATACTCTCGACTAAAAAAGAGCCTCATCTGTTAGGCATCTGTCATCTCAAGTGTTGAGTATGTAATAATTGTGTCCACTTTGTCTGATGTGGGTTGTTTATTAGAGAATTCCCATATAATTACAAAATTGAAAAACTTTCAGAATCCAATTTCATAAAGGAGAAATTTATAGAGGAACCAGAAATATGACATATACCATATCTACAGAAAGCTTATAAGCCGTACAATAATGCTAAATGTCATTCAAAGCAATAATAACCTCCCCCAAAAGCAACTTAACGTGAAAACAGCACCACTACTCGGGGTCCTTACTTGCGCTCATGTTGCTGTCGGAAATACGCCTTTAGCTTGTGACGTCACAGAAGGGGGAACCGTGGACTTTGGCGGGCAACTTCCTGGTAGCGTAGCTACATACATATTAGCGGAAAGACAACGCTGAACTTCTGTGTTATTTCCCATATGAAAAATGAAAGGTAGGCCTATGCAACATCAATTTGTCAAGTTTATGTCTGCATTATTTCCAACTTAATATTCTACTACGAATTGTTGGGGGAAAATGCTGAAAAAGAGAAAAGACCGTCAACTTTCTCCTCCAAGGTGAGACGGCTGTGTTTATGTGCTGTTATCTGGGAGGTCAGTGTTCTTAGTCGCCAGCGATAGCACCTTTGCATTATTAGCCGAATACTTATGATACAACTTGATCCTAGTTACTTCAAAATCATTCTTAGTATTCACTAGTAAGGAGAACTGTAGACGGCACGGAAAGAACAAATCATCACACCAGGGCACGCGACGGACAACACCGCAAAACACGATGCCTCCGGCAACTTTGTTGCAGAGGCATAAAAACCACGTACCTGCAACTAAAACTCTAAATGGCAACTGTTCCGAACATGCCCAACAAAGTAAGAATAATTGAAAGAATGTCAATTTTTTTAAACTAGCACATACTTACTGACTACAGACTGTCAAGCAAGTGTAGTTTGAGACTGCAACACAATGTCATAAAACTAACTGCATATACAGCAATGTTTTTGATTAAGACCAAAAATAAATTAATGTTCTATTGTTAAAGGAGAATGGGTACGAGACGGGAAAATTTCAGGACATAACTCAATACATAAATGCTGATAGGAAAAATATTTACCTCACTTCTGCTTATGGTCTAGAATAATACATAATACAAATAATTATACCCCACTCCTCTAAAACGAAAAGGTAGAATCAAAATAGCACATGTAGCAGAATAACTAT
This sequence comes from Eucidaris tribuloides, assembly GCA_001188425.1. Lineage (NCBI taxonomy): Eukaryota > Metazoa > Echinodermata > Echinoidea > Cidaroida > Cidaridae > Eucidaris > Eucidaris tribuloides. Next base: position 14,997 of record JZLH01S0583976.1, on the reverse strand, counting down.
TATCTCAATTCTGTACTAATAAAAACAAAATTACTATTTATCAGGGCATGCACGCAAATTATAATCTCAAACAGTTCTAACAGTTCCCTAACGCCAACCAAATCAATGTAACACAGACATGTGGAGCTGAGAATACTTCAGTAATAATTATGTATAATTTTGAAAAATGCTTGAATAAAAGAATATTATATTTATAACCACTTTCACAAGATGAAAACATTTTGGAGGGGACTCAAAGTGATGAAAGAAAGATATTGCAGGTCATAGAAACTTTTTTTCTCAGGGGAGGAGACAAAATCTTTCCGTCGATCAGTTATTAGTGTTAAGGACCACTGTCTATATTTGTCAAAGACCAATAAATTAAAACACAGACCGCTGACATAAATAATAAAATTTGGCCAGGGGACTCGATAATTATGAAGCATTAAATCAAATCTGTTGATGGATTATTTGAGTTTGTTGTGGAACATAACATATATTACGTTATAAATACAATCTTTAGTCATGAATTTCTGTTTCATGAATATGTTATACACAACCCCTTTAAGGGGATTATGTACGCCGGGTTGGACGACAGTGACCCGGCACGGGCCCCCCCTCCATGTGTAACATCAGTAAAACAAGTAAGGTTTACATCAGTAATGTTCCAAACAAAAAAGACATTTTATCAGAGATGTTGGAAAATACATTCACATTTTCTATACATTGTTGATTATCCATTATATTGACAATACACATTTCATTAACTTAGAATTTCCACAATATGATATAATGAACGATGACAGTGTTTGAAACGATACACTTTATCTGCAACTTGTACACAACACGATTCCTACGTGTAGGTGTATGTAAAACATTAAAGTGTTAGAAGTTTGATTCCACATTCCAAACTTGCATATGTGGCACCACTGTTTAAAATGCTTGACAGGGTTAACAGATAACTATATGTACTTACTCTACTAGTTGAACAAATATCTTCCCCAAAACATCAAACTAATGACACATAGCCGACAAAGAGCCAGCCATTTTGAAAAGCAGGGATGATATGTTTGCAATGCAAGTTAAGTTAAACCCGTCCCGTTCCTGTTAGTGGACATCGGGCGGCGGCCTATCTCCATTTCAGTAAACGCCTAGCAACATGCTGAACGAATAGACAGTTTGACTAAGTGGGGGTTAGTCGCTCCTGGTAGTCCCAAGCATTTAACTCCCTACAGCACAATCTATACATATCTGAGTGCCAGGTCTAGAGGTAGTAGGTAGCCATTTTAAATTGGTCTTGGTATGACCCAAGCCATGAGCCAGAACTCGCGCAACCTCCCGCAGAAGCTGATGCCAACCACTGAGCCAACTCGCCCAGTAATGACGTACAGAGCATGCATGTAATAGTCCATCAAGAATCATCCATGCCAAGCAATTGTAATGCACATGTGTTAAAAAATAAGTAGAAACAGAGAGATACAAACTAACTTGTACTTGGGATTATAGCATTTCTATTCGATCTCAATTTCCTGTCACTTTTAAGGCTAAAAATGTTGATGTTTTGTCAGACAGTGTATGTCATAATATTATTCATGGAAAAAAACTGTAGGGAGAGCATAGGAAACAGGGTCCATAGATTTCATTGTTGTAATCATTTTGTTAATTAACAACATTCAGAGCTGCAAAATGTGATTTGCAAATTGTGACCTGGAGAAGCCAAGATTTTTCCCACAACATAACTATAGTCAGAAAGAGAAGGCAGCAAGAAAGAAGATTAAATGGATATGAAGTAACTTCAATGATTTTGTTCTCTCAAAGTAAGAAGTCGAAGTTAGAGAACTAACACATCCAAGAACCGGCATAATTCGCTCAGAGTTGGTGAGCAATCTCCGCTTACACTTTATCGCTTAGAATCCAAACTGTTTTGTCGCAAGTTCATCTCATCCCCTTTGAAAATGCATTAATCGAGTTAAGAAGAAAATCAGAGCTGCCTTTACTCATATGGATGATTGCATTGAAGAGCGAAATATTTGGGATTAGCAAAAAGAGGGAGGTAGGAAACAGGAAGGGTTAGAGCAAGGGGGTAGCCAGGAACACTTCATTGAGGACAATCTTCCACTTTGTCCAACGAAGTCACAAGAAGACAAAGAATACACATAGTAATTGTGGATGAAATTGTTTTATTTTAGAAAAATCAAATCTGGCTTACAACCTGTCTCTACTCCTACATGTACCGCCTCTCCTCGCCACACAATATTCTATACGCGCTTAAATAAGTTTCAAAAGAAAACGCTCAAAATATCAACCTTATAACTCTGTGTTACATCTTACATGTAGTTTGCAGTACACACACTCAAACAGAGCCTATGTAAGGTATACGCTCTCGGCAATTTACCCATTGAAGACGTTTTTGATTTGCTTTAACACGCATTTCCCATACAGACAGAATATCTGTAATCTAGTCTTCATTGCTCACTGTTACATATCCCGTACTCACAATGAAAAGGATGGCCTGGTGGCTGGCAAAAGTGCAAACTATTACAGGTATTAGAAATTAAGGCAATATGAATTGACTAAATCACATTATATTAATCTACAACAACTAATATACAAGTGATTGATACAGTGCAAAAATTGGGGGGGGGTGGGTTGGACTTATGACCCCATAAATGATCAAGTTATCACCACCCAAATGGATGTGTGGGAAGCAGGGCAGCTTAATGAATCAATTGCAGATAAATATACCCTGTATTGATATTCAGTTCATGGTAAATAACTATGGGTAACCTAGGAGCATTTTCACATTAATTCTACACACGCTACCAGCAAATTGCTCAGTGATCATGTTTTACTCAGTTAACCAGCTAGCTGTATGTAATAAAAGCATCTTGCTTGCATGCACGGACAACTGCCAATCACATCAAAATATAAAGGTACAACAACTAAGTGAGCAGAAACATTTCAAGCAGTACTTAAATTTTCCTACTTATCCCAATTACAGTAATTACCTGTCATCTCAGAATACGCCTAAACAAGTACGTCAAGTCTGAAAGATACCCTTTCAAGTTAACCTTCTGTGAATATGCCTAAACAAGTATTCAAGCTGAAAGAACCCTTTTAAAGTTATCACTTTCTGTAAATGTATACCCCTTTTTCTGATTATGGCGATTCATTGATACGGCCTTTTTGACTGTACACATGTAATATCACTCATTCTGTTTAAATGTATACCCTTTCTTGATTTTGGCGATTTGATACCCTTTCACTGTAAGCGTATAATATCACCGTACGTGCAAAACAAGCCCTTTTTTACACATTTTTTCAACATACATGCGTGGTGTACACCTTGTAAGAACAGTGGACATGGAATTTTGATAGCTTGAATTTTCTGTATGTACTGCAAAGGCCTGTCATTAACACTATGTTACAAAAAAAAAAAATACCCATACCTTTACAGCAAAACGAAGTTACCCTGCACCTTTTCATGGAATAGCTAGCACTCTATCTAACACTCAATAAAAATATACTTTCCTGAACAAGAAAAAATCATGAAAACATAACAAAGTACATGGTGACAAAGTAGCATTGGGTACAAAGTACACTACATGTAAGTATCTTTGGGCCGGTCCTGGTTGCTGATAGGAAACAAAATGATAATATGAACGGGTTTCAGACTCTTGAGTTTATATGAATGGTCCTCTACAGAGTACGCTGGTAGCAGTTGTGTTACAGGCTATATAAAGTGATATGGTTCATTTTAGCCCACGAGAAGTAAAGGAGATTTTATGCAAAATGGAGATGAGGTAGCGCTCATTCAGTTTATCTCACTGGAAGCATCAGAAACTTATCAAACCAGCAGCATTTCAGTGCAGTTGGAAGACTAACATTTAAGAAAAGAAAATAAACATGAGGAAAAGATTTCTCCAGTCCCCTCCCCCACCATCCACCCTCTCCTCATGAACTGAAAGAAGGAGAGAGAGAGACAATTGGATGGGGGAAGAAAAGCAGGGCATTACATGACCAAATACATCGTAGATGAGATGTTTCCAGTGCTAAAGTCAGCACTGAAACGCATCTAGGTGTAGAATTTCATAAAGACTGTGACTTCCAGCTTTTCAGAACTGAGGTGATTAGACATTACAAGGACAAATTTCACATAAAATTGGAGAAATTCCCTGGATGTAAAAGCCCAATAGAAAATTAATAATCGGTATCCTACAATGCGTATTCAATAACATAGAACACAGCAAGGAGGTAAATTCACTACAAAATTTTGCAGTAAAGCTACTTTTTCATTCAAATTTACAAGCAACTTGCCATGCGCTGCCTATGATATATCATTCGCAGGAAATCGGATACATTTTTGGTAAAATGTGTCTTTTGAACACAGTGTGCCAAAACAAAGAAAACTTGATAACATGTTCCCCCTCACGCCCCTTCCCCCTTCCCCTCCCCCTCCCCCCTCCCACATCTCTCATCACTACAGTCACCACCACTACAGGACGTGCAAAGCTACCAGCCATGGAAACAATCATAATGTTTGTGTGACAATTATATTATCATTTGATGCTGTGCTTGACATTTCTAATTTCTGCATCACGAAGTGATCAAGCTTCAAAATCAACAGGGAGAAATTGATTTCATCTCATATAGAGCTTTGTAAAAGTCCTCACCCTATACGACTGCTGTGGAGGAAGTTGTAGATCGATATTCCAAACTAAGAACAGAATGCCCCTTAAACTCTAATCTATAGAAAATCTCTTTAGTGGCTTAACCTTAAGAAATTGTTACAAACTATACCCTTTACCTAATGCTCAGCAAGCAAAGACAAGTTTTACTGGCAGTTCTTTATACCATCACAGCGATTTGCATTCCTGGCTTTGAGTATAACTTGCTGGATGAAACCATTTTGCTACATCACACATTGTATCCAAGCATGTGTATCAAAATTTTATGACCCCCCCCCCCCCCCCCCTCCCCCCTCCGTCTTGACTATGTCTTGAAAACTTTGAAATAGAATGGCACTCGGATCATGCGAAAGCAGGATAAAGGGTTAAGAAGTTGTAGATTGGCAGGCATTAGTAAAATTGGTGGAACCATGTACTTGTCACTTCTGTTGAAAACTAAAAGCTTCATCAACCAGTGTTGTATCTGAGCCTTGCCTTGTGGCCAAATTATGGAGGCCTGCGGTCCCCAGTCCTTGGTCCAAGTCACCTGTACAACCTAATGGAAAAGTTGTAATTTTGCGGGTGGCCGTTAGTTAGCGGAGACAAACACTGCAGTAAACACTAAAACAAAGTTCATATAAAATACCTAGGAATTGAATCTTTCAAGAATGCCCACATCTGAAGAAAGATGATTAAAAATGCATTCTTGAATCTCCTATGAAGATGACAAATAGATTTAGGTTCCCTAATATTTTAATTATTTTGTGAAAACAAATGCTGGTTCCTATGTTGCCTTAACAACCTGAAAGCTTGCTGCGGTTTTAATCTAATACTTTGGGGGGGGGGAACTTAGCTTCGTTTGGATGGGGTGGCACTGGCTCCTGCTCAAACAATACCCCATTCCTTAAGGGTCAAATTTTGTAAGAATTAGGGTACCCATGTCTAGAGGATTTTTTTTCTCAAATACAGACCCATTGTCAAAGGGTTTGGAAACCAAATTGGGTTAAAATTCAGACGCCACACGCCGTATCTAAGGATTTTTTCAAATAGCAGACCTGATGTCTAAAGGTTGCTGTGAAACAAAAAAAAAACACCCAATGGAGCAGCAGCATCATCCCCATACGTCCACATATTACACAAAGTATCCGCCCCCCCCCAATTCAATAGCAATGACTAATGATGGAACACGAGATGGATTTTTAATGTACTGAAATCTATCAAGCGAATATTGGCATACAAAGTTACAAGGATCTTTCCTGGGGACCAGTGAACCATTATTAGTAACCTGTCTATTTGTTGCTCGCGAATAACACCCTTGGTTCGGGAGCACAACACTTACACAACAATGATCACACTCATAAGGGCACTGACATGATTTGGAGGAGTCAGATCGCTCTCAGATACCCAAATGTGTTAATTTGTAATATCCAACAATATAAGCTTACTTGCTATATGTGGAAGGATTGTCTTAAACTTTAAATTGAAAGTGAGACAAGTATTCACATTACTAGTTTAAAGTTTGACCCTAGATAAATAATTGATCCATAAAGAAAGCGACACAACAAATTTGACTCCACACACCATTTCTGATTTGACTGTGAAAATTTCAAAGCAGCATACCCTAATACACTGAAGCTTGAAGTCTGGTATCAAACTGGAGAAGTACATACCCAAAATTTCTTGCATTTCCCTTAAAGTATGTAATTTCTCATATCACCTACTTGGTGACCCTTTTTACAGGCCCCCAGCTTTCTTGGGTTCACCGTGCAATTCTTAAAGTATTGATTTGTTTGTTTTATTTGTACATATATATTGCTTGTAGTGTATGTTTTGTTTCAATTGTATGTCTTTTTAAGATTGCTAAATAAAGATTGAACTTGAATTGAACTTGAACTGCATTAGGGAAAATGGGTATTAAATGTATGGTGCAGTAGAACGTAAAGATTGCTGTTTGATATTTTTTATGTCCTCAATCTTAGTTATTTTTAATTAAAAAAAATCAGTGTGGTCTCGATAATAACAGCTGGTGTAATTTTGGAGAACCTTTTTGTGAAAAAAAATTAAATGTACTTTTTTGCACTTCCTCCAAACTTTGTTGTAATATATTATATCCAGTAAAATCGGTGTATCGCAATTGAATGACTTCTCATTGATTAAGCATTTTAATCGACCGTAACCTCAACACTGATGTAATTACATCGTTTGTGTGATCATTCCAGGTTAAGTCAGTGTTAAAGACACTATATAACAGTGTGGAAGCCTTATTTAAAAAATTGATAAACCTTGCTTTCTGACATATCTGGTAGTGTTTGAATGGACAAATAAACACCTTAGAACACAAAAGTTTGGACAGTTATGCTGTCACTTGTACAGTATGTGCAGATTCAAATTGGCACATTAATTTCCTATCGGGCGATAGGAAATTCTGCAACACAGCAGTCTATGGGGAAAGCTGGAATGGTCTCGCAATGATTTTTAGCACTTACTGATCGTTTTAAACTGCAATTTTTTTCAGGGCTTCATTTTTAGACCATGTCAGAGACACTGGTAGCATGGGGAATCATGCAGCTCAGATATTTTAAACTGGAAACACTGTTATACAGTGCCTTTAAGAGTAACGCCTACACGCTTTATTTACTTTTTTAACAACAGGCAAACTCTCAATAATATTGTTTTCATGCATAATGGGCTGCAAATCTGAAACATTACAATTTATATACAACAAAGTTATAAAAATAGTGGAAGTCAAATTTAAACCATTAATTTAACAAGTTCTGAATTAAGAGTATCAATGTGTTAAAGCATTTATGTGAATAAATACATCAATACACCATTGGCGAGTTGAGAAAGGGACGAAAGGAACGGTATATCGGAGCTACGTGAGATGAGTAATGTTGTATGGGAGCGAATCTTGGTGCTTGAGGGAAAGTGAAATGGCAATTTTGACAAGGACCATGAGAGCAATGATGAGAGTGATGTACAGTGTGAAACATATGGAGAAGGAGAGAACTGAGAACCTGACAGAGATGCGTGGTTTTGAGGGGTCGGTGGACCAGTTGGCAAGGGCAAATGCGCTGGTACGGGCATGTGTTGAGACGGGATGATTATCATGTTCCGATAAGTGTTTGAGTTTAGAGTAAATGAACAAAGAGACCGAGGACAACAGAAGATAAAACATGGATAAGGCAGGTGGAGAAGGACCTCAAGAGGGTTGGTTTGAGCAAGGGGAGTGCAATGAATAGAGCAAGATGGCGAGATGGTGTGAAAGTTATTGCTGTAAGAGTGGGGTAAAATCAGTTCTCTTTCTCGGGGAAAAACCCTGATTTAAACTGGACTGATAACACAAGAAAACGTAGAGGTCCCAAAATGGACCCTTGGGGTACACCACGAACATATCATTTTGCCCCCCCCCCCCTCGCCAATATGCTTGACATCTTTACAATAATCACAAAATTTAAAGCAAGAACATATTTAAAATCAGTGCAAGATACTACAAATCCATTAAACTTTTTCATAAAAATACTTCTAAACTCACACAACTTTCAATTTTTTCGGTGAGTTTTGCGCGCAAAATATATTTCAACTTTGCGCGCGGAGCAAACCGATCTTGATGGTTTTTGCCACCACATCACTTAACACCGAACTTTGCCTACTGTATAAAGCTGACACTTGGTATGTACGGCGGAATTGTAAGTTTGCACATAAAAAGTATCACCGAGCGTGGTATTTTGTCGACGCTGCTTGAAGGTCGTGCGTGTCGCTTTTTCTTTTGTATCAGTTCCATCCCGGTATGCCACATTAAAATATCCCATTGAACTACACTGTTATCTGTCCCCCACAGATTAAGCTATGTAAGAGCACGTACAAGCATAATCACGCACACACACACACACACACACACACACACACACACACACACACACACACACACACACACACACACACACACACACACACACACACACACACACACACACACACACACACACACACACACACACACACACACACAAACACATGTATACACATGCACACATACATGTAGGCTCTGCATATACAATCAAAGATCCACCGCAGCAATATGTTAAATGTCTTACACATAATGTTTTGTTTAAGTTAGAATGAATCCCACAAGCGAGCGTAGTGATCGAGTAGTTACCTACCAGATCGGTGTGGTATGGATTTTTTTCTTCAAAGTTTATAGGTCTCGATACACGTTTTCAAATACACCCTTGTAAAAAAAAAGCTGGTGGGTTGGTGGTCCATGAGTCAATAAACTTTAAATATTTTTATCTCTTTGGTGATTGTTGAAATATTGGATGATGACACGATATTGAACATTAACACGTTGATTGCTGGGCTAAAAATCCAGGCGTACTTATGTATATAATCTTTCACAAATTTACAATTTTCTGTAGAAATTCAAATGCTAACGAGACATTTCATTTTCATTTCATATAGTTGGCTCAATATGTCTTCATTTTACGAAAAACAGAATCATAATAGGAATTTTAGTGCCTTGGCGGTTATCATTCCAATAAAGTATGGAACTGATTGTCTTCTCGGGGAACCGGTGCGCTTTTAGTACCCCATTGAGGTTACAAGTTGGCAAAGTAAATATGGTCCAATCCTCAATTTTCTGCTGAAATGTGACTTGGTTTACCGAGCTTCATGAAGAGCTACGCCCCCAAAAAGCTTGGCCTCATATAGGAAATCCATGCCGTAAACAACTGATGTAACTAGTGATGTAATTAATAGGCATTAGGAAAGGAATCGTGACTAAATAGAAGGATTAAATAACGTGCAGTGATGCTGTTAACTCTCAGCTTAGCCAACAACAACTACGAGGCGTTTTCTGTACGTGGACTTTTGATTCTACTTTGTGGTGGGCGAAGCGACCTTTTGACAACGCGCATGGATGAGCACTATCTTTGAGTTCTTTTTTCAGTATTGGCTTGCGAAACCATCCAAACTTTTGAGTGGAGTTTTCAATGGGTTTGCCAGTCCATTTTAGACAAATTGTATGTACACTATCTATATCTTAGAGTCTATACTTTATGACGGTATAAAACACTAAATCTACGGTTAAATAATGAAATTCGAGGAGTTGGGGGTCCATGCTTATGCCTCTGCAGTCTGCCTTCCCATTCTATTTGACTAAATCCTCATGCAAGTGTACACATCTCAAGTTTGCCTGGTAACGAGGCCAAATAAGACATTCATAAGCCCTAGAGACCTTTGACCTTTCAACTCCGAAATGTAATTACTTCATCGGTGCCTCATACTTCATGCCTCACTCAAGGTATTTGTTATCATGTTGACGATCCCGAATCAGACACCCACAAGGCCTGGTGACCTATGACCACTGACTTTTAATATTCAAAACCTTGCAAGTTAATCAGTGCTTTATACTCCATACTTATCCCAAATTGCATTAAAATCCCTTCAGCCTTTCTTGAGGTATCGTAGTAACCAACCCAAATGAGATGCTTGAAGCCTCGAGAACCTTGACATTTAGACAGTTCGTTTTGACATTGTAGTACATAAGTAACATACTTGACCCCAATTTCGTTAAAATCCGAGTACTGGTTTATGAGTTATCTTTGTCACAACCCCAAAACACGATGCTTCTGTCCCCTTCGGCTTGCAGAAGTACAAAAATGAATTTTGTTCATATTGTGTTTTTACATTAACCTTAATCATCTACCGTATACCAATGCCCTAAAACACGTCTAATTTTGCGTAATCATGATAACAGAAAATATGAGAATGAGAGGGACTCCAGGCATTTGTGACATATAATATACAAAGTAATATCCGTTATCTTATCATTACCTCCAATACGATACTCAACGAATTGTCAAAACATATATCCATTTGAGACTAAGAAATTCAAAATGTTAGTATTGGCTGACACCTAAAAAGGAACAGTGTTTATTTGTGATGAAATGGGCAGGGTGTGGGGGTTGCCAAACTGTACAGTTTCATCTTCTAGAATGCACATTTAAGCCGTATATAATGAGAAATTGGTGTATAATTTCAATACAGTTAGATAAAAAAATATTGTGCATGTATTTCCCCGTCAAAACATTTTTTCACAATAAGGAATGCACATAAAACAAACGGGGTTGGGATCTTTGAGGAGTTCCTAATCTAATGGCGGAAAAAATACCTTCCACCTTAAAAAATATGTATTTTAGCCCTTTTAATACTAAATAATAAGCCACTCTAACTGTAGTAAAACATCTGTCACAATGTGAGTTATAAATGGTGCACTGAGCATTTCTAAAGAGGCTTAAATGTTGGTGTTAACCAAACCTGTCGATATTCTGGCATATAATACACTCATGCTCATAATAATGGAATATTTTGTTGATATTTTAGTTCTTTCTCCTATATCGTCCAAAGTTTCAAGACAAGTGTTTATTTCACAAAAACGCAGTATGTGAAGCAATTTTTGGATTTCCTGAGATGACTTAATTAAAAACTAGAATAGGTTTGAGCGCAATAACAATTACATATTTTTTTAAAAATCCACAAAAATCAGGAAAAAAGTATTAAATTAAAGTAATTTGAAAAAACAACCCAAAGAACTGATAAATTTGTATCTAATGTCACTTATCATTAAATTAATATCAGAATTGTCTGTTACAAGTCTAATAACGCGCGTAACCACCACGTGATTCAACAAAAACAACAATACTGCCATTTATAAACATTCCTGAAATTCTTAGATTATAATTGTTTCATAACGTGTGAGCAAATATCAATCTCAGATGTACCGTTCACAGAAAATGGCAACTTCTAAAATGTTTCTAAAATATTTCATAATTATGAGCATGAGTGTACAACAAACTTGACGGAATAAATAGAGGGAGGGGAGAAAAGGCACAACGACACTATACTTTATTGGTTCTCCTCCTCCCCTCCCTCCTCCCTCCCTCCCACCCATCCATCATTCCTTCATTATGTCTTTCCTTCCCTCTTTGTTTCTTTGTTTGTTTTTTGTTAATTTTAACTCTGTATGTTCAGCAAAATGAGAGCTAAACCCCCAGAAAAACAGTCATATAAACATTGTAGGCCTACAAATTCATAGATTACAGCTCGTTCAAAATTCAGCAGCGCGACTAGTAACACAAACAAAGAAACATGAACCAATTTCCCCAGTCTTAAAAAAAATACATTGGCTACCTATCCAATCCCGTATACATTATAAAGTACATTTATTAGCCTACCAATGTTTTCATCAGTTTGCTCCAATGTATCTCATCGAATTGTTAACACCATATAAACCAGAAAGAATGCTTCGTTCAAGTAAAACGTCATTATTACAGGTCCCACATACTGTGACAAAGTCATATGGGGAAAGATCATTTTCATATGCAGCTGCTGTTTCATGGAACAATATGCCGGAATATCTTACGAATATACAAACATACAAACGGTTTAGAAATAGTTTGAAAACACACCTATTTAGCATTTCGTAAACAATTCCGAACCCAATGCATCATCACCACTCCTTTTGTAAAAGACTGTTGATATTCACCCCGCAGCGGGTGA
>JZLH01S0583953.1:16311-31073 GCA_001188425.1 Eucidaris tribuloides | reverse complement strand
TTGTTCATTATGTGCAGTGAGTGTACATGACTGCAAAAGGGGAAAACCCTTTCAAGGAAATATTGCATTGTTTGTGGGTTTTTGCCCAATTCCACATCTCAGGTGGGTCTTACTGAGTAGTCTTATTTTTAGACTGTTCTTTTTGTTAACCCTTATCCAAAAGCCAGTACACTTAAGTGAGGTGTCAGACTTAGTCTCTACATTCAGACTATGCTCACAGTTTTGTGCATACCGATTGTGACAGGGATTGGGATTATCATAGGGGTAACAGATTAGGATTAGGGTGTACAAAAAAATCAGTCTTGAACTGAGACTATACAGGAGTGGCAAGGGATTTCCCCAGGATGATTGGGTCACAGCACAACTGACCCTTGTTGCAACATTTCCTTTCTCATGTTTTTTCTATCTCTCTAAAGTCATGTTTCACTTAATTTCTTGTTATTTGTGTTTAGATCTAAGGAGCCAACACTTGTCAGTGAAGAAGCAATTTCTGTACTGTGTACAGTACACCTCTGGTAAGTAGGCCCCTACATATGTACATTTTTTATTGTGAAATTAACATTTGCATGCAACTGTTGAAATTCTGATTTTTTTTTTGACATTAGAGTGTTCGCAAATTTCTCTTTTATTGTCATTCATCTATGATTAGTGCGAGGTTGTGTTTGATTTTTTGGTAATTTTTGAACTTCAGTCTAGTGTTCCGATGTTCCTTTTGGTTTCCTGTATTCTGTGATTTTCTGAATTACATGTAAATTTTCCAATAATTTGAAATCTCTAACTTCTATTTCATTGCCAGAGATGGAAGATTGGTGTCAAACTTTGGAAGCTTGAAAAAAAAACTTCACGTAAAAGTGTCCGAAAAATATAATTTACCGCAGTTCTCATTCTACAAGTGCACAAACTCTTCAAATAATTAGAGGCAATTTATTATAAAGCATAGTGTGGAAAAGAAATGAAAGTGGCACGACACTGATTGAATTTAGCGTCATTGTCTTTTACGGCGGGTGAATGAGAAGTGTACCGAACTGTCTTCATTGTCGGAAGACGTATCACTTCAGATAGGTGGATGGACGTTAATGTGAACAGATTAATTTCCAATCTGACTCTGGTATGTCATAGTCCCGTGTTAATATCAAAATATTATTGCCCAGCCTGTATGTCATCCGTAATGGACGCACATGGTATGTGCGTTAGTCATCTTAGTCGATCACTCAACCACATTGATAATGGGTCGTGATCGTTAAAGACATTTTCTGACTTAAGTTTTTTAGCTCTGCGCAAAGAAACATGTCTCTGTTTTACTGATCATTTTCATTTTAACACAAGTTTCTTTCTGAAATTGTACGTTTAGGATCTGTTTCTGTTGTTGTTTGAATTGAGATTTTTCTAATTTTTGTAGTTCTGTTTGAATTTCACTTGAGGTTTGTAAAATCCTGGCATATTGCTTCTGTTGTACTTCCTGTTTTCATTTGAACACTTCTTTATGAAATTGAACATGTTACGTGCTGGTTGTTGTTATCTTTTAGATACAGTTCTTCACTAGCAAAGTTCTGTTTGACTTTAACTTCAGGTTTGTACAACCCTGTGAAGGCATAGTGCTCCTGTTTTACTGATCATTGTATTCTTTTTATAGGTTCTGTTTTGTTTTTGTTGATAATTTAGATGTTGCAGACATTTACTAATAACCATTTCATCTATTTGAACTTTAGTTGAGGTTTGTACAGTTGCAGGCCAAACATTTACATGTATGTGGCAATTATTTTCTTCACTTTTTGACCCAATTAGACAAGTTTGTGTTTTCCTATTACTTCTTTATATTTATTTATTTATTTATTTATTTAGTTATTTATTCATTTACTTATTTATCTATTTATTTATTTATATATTATTTACTTTTTTTAGGGGGGAGGAGGGGGACTGCCTTGCTTTCATTTGTTCCGTAAAATTAATTGTCTCTGTTGTTTGTGTTTACAGGAAAAAAAAAATGAAAATATTCACTCCTGTACATAAAGTGAATAAAAACACGCTCTATCCACCCCTCTTTCTCTGGTCCTCTCTGTCATAAAATCATTGTCCCACTGACTATTATGGTTCTTGCAGATTTTGGAGTTGTACAAGTAATTTGAAGACATCTGTCTTGTACCAAATACAGTTTATCAGAAAAGTGACATTCCTCAATAAAAAGGAAAAAAGAAATGCCTATAAACAAAACAAAGATTGGATGTTACTGCTGTTATTGTTTTGCAGGATTTGATATCATCCACAATTTTATGAAAATAGCTGTTAATAAATGATAGGTTACATGTATCTATGCTACATGTTTGCACAATTGTACATGGGAATATTACAGTGTTGGTTGCGTTTTCCCTCCACCTGTATCACCCAACTGTACAATGTACATACATACTGAATAGAATTTGACCTGGCACAGGCAAAAAGGAAACTTGATGTAAGAAAAAAATCTATATTGGGTTAAAGTCCAATTTGTACATGATAATATGTAGACGTGAACATGTACATTGTACATGTACAGTATGTACCGTACCCCAAGGTGCAAGTACAAGTACATGTACATGTAGTTGAAAAGGAATGCAGAAATGGGTAACTTTTGTAAGCAATTATGATTGTTTTGTTTGTGCTTGTGTGTGTGTGTGTGTGTGTGTGTGTCTGTCTGTGTGTGTGTCTGTGTGTGTCTGTGTGTGTGTGTAGTGTATGTGTGTGTCTGTGTGTGTGTGTGTGTCTGTGTGTCTGTAAGTACTGTAATGTACATACCACGGTGTGCGTTTCTGGTGCATGTTCATTGTTGTACACTTGTACATGTTTGTGTGTCTAGTACCGTATTTATTCTAGCAGAAAATTCACACGTGTGCCTGGTGGTGTATTGTTAGCGCTAGAGCATGCAGGTCACTGCCAAGTCTACAAACTGGGTGTGCAGTGCGGCAGGGACTCTCTTGGTATTTAGCACAACTCTTTCCAACTTTGGCAAACATTTTAGAATGATTTGCTTTACTGTGTAGTGTACATACATGTATTGTATGGTATGAACATATTTCTCTCAGCATCCATTGTATGATATTGATCAGTAAACATTGTTTTACTTATGCCAATTCCATGAGTTATTGGACAAATCACAAATGATATAAATTACTCTATCTCGAATTGTATTACATTTTAATGGTTTGAATGGGTCTGAATCATGAAGGAACAATAGGGGACATCATTTCTACTCTAAATTTTACTTCTTCAACAGGACCCTCTAGGAGAATCAGAACCATACATGACATACCACATGTGGGACTAGTGTGACTAAATCTCAGTTTTATGAAAAATTATCATTTACCGGTATTCTGCAGTTTTTTTTCCATGCCAATAGCCTCTTCTCATTGTTTTGAAAGTGATAAAGCCCCACATGTATGCATACTAAATCTGAAAAAGACATGAATAAACACAAATTTGTGTGGATGTACAAAATGTAAGGTAGCTAACCATGTTTTTGATGTTGTAGTTAAAGATAAAAATATTTTTATCAGTAAGTTATATATAAAATGACTTATCAAGACACCAAAAATAGCATGAATACCACAGTTTGTTTCAGTTGAAAACAGGTTGAGTAAACTTTGCGGACAAAGACTTGTCATTTTTTTCCATGTCCTCTTTATGTAACGAAACTAACCAAGTTCTTGTTATTACCCACTGAAATATGTCTCATGATTTTGCTTGATGTTTAGAGAACTGACAGAACCAAAACAGAAAAAAAATATCAAAGCATATTCATGTAAGAGCCAAATGCCGAGTAAAGTTTGTCATAAAGTGTATCGTAACTAATCATGGAATTGCCCATACTGATGAGGTTTCAGGGACTGGTAGGGTTAGTTTAGAGCGAACAGGTGCAGAGACTCCAACTCTCCCATTTTCAGCGGGAGATCTCCCGCTTTGAGTCCATTTTCACAAAATCTCCCGCCCTCCTGCTTGAGTTTTAATTTCTCCCGCCCTAGCTGTGTTTCTCCTCTTTTCTCCCGCCCAACCACCTTTTTGAAAAGAAATGAATCTGAATCAGTGAATTTGACCTCATTTAGTGTTGTCAATGTTAAAAAATAAGCCTAAGACAGCAACAGAGAGCTTCTAAAACACTAATAATGGCCCCCGGCCGCAAGGAATTTCATGCTTTGCGCCGAAACGCGCACATTAAGTCAGAGTCTCCCGTTTACTACGAGGTCTCGGCGGGAGAATCTCCCGCTTAAGAGGTGTTTGGGGTTGGAGTCTCTGCAGGTGTTGTATCCGAGACCACAGCACAGGTTCCAAGATCAAGGCCGCCCAGAAACACAAACTCTCAACAGAGTTTTCATGGAAAAAAATCAGTGATTTAAATTAAATAAAATGATTAATGATTTAAATCATGATTTTAAATCACCCCTTTAAAAAAAAATAAAAAAAAGTGAGTGCCAACCCTGACAACAACAATGCTTCTAAAAATAGGAAGTCACATGAATGTACATAATACCTTCTTGCTGTGCCATCTGTGATATTAAATATTGTAATGAGAGAAGTGTAATGGTCTTGGAACCATGGGTGGTGCCATGGGGTAGGCAGAGGGGGCAGTTGCCCCCCTAAAATTTTCGCAAAATCACAAAATCATGTTTTTTTAATGAAACTTTGGCCTTTTTAAAAGACATTTTCGCCCCGTCTAATGTTTTCGCTGTGCCTAAGATTTTACTCTGGCACCGCCCCTGCTTGGAACTGGTGTTGTACAGTATCTCTGTAATCCAACTTTAGCCGTTGGTCTTGTGACCATAATAAAAAAAAAAATCAAGAAAGAAATTTTTACAAAACTCCGTCTTGTATTAGTCACAGGAGCAAATTAATTAACTGAACTGGATACAGTAAGAGATGAGGGACGAAGAGAAGAGAAAAAAGGGCCTGATCTGTCACGGACTGTCTGAATTCAAATCAGCCAGTTTGGACGAAATTTGGACAATGTGGCTGCCAATTTTATTACAAGAAAATGAATGAACAGAACTTTTGTGCAGGTAATATTATTCATCAAAATTATTTATTTTTCTCAAGAATGATGTGTTCTCTGGATTCTTGGCTGTGTGATAATTCATTTGAACATAATTGTATGACTCGGACATCAAAGTTTTAGAATATTTTTTGACCATGTAATGTAAAATAACATTGTGGAAACATAAAATTGTCAAACTTTGCTATCTGACATACACTATCTGACAGTGTTTGAATGATCAAATACATACCTTAGAACACAAAACTTCAAACAGTTATGCTGTCATTCGTATAATCAGGCGTGTATCCAAGAATTTTGAATGGGGGTGTTCATCCATGGCAAAATCCTAAGTCCAAAATTTTTCCCAGTCAGCCCAGCAGATGAAAAGTCACTTGGCTGCGGGGCTGGGGTAATACCGTAGTTGGTGCCGGCGTGAAATTTTTCAATCCAAACCCTAGATTAAAAAATTTGCACCGTCAGCCCAGCAACCTAAAACTTGCTTGGGGAAAGGGGGGAGGTGGGGGTTGGGGGTTGGGCAAGGAAAGCTTGTAAAGAAGACCTTGCACGGCCAAATTTACCCCTCGCGACCAAAAACTCACCATTTATTCCGTCTGTTCTGGAGATTTAAAATGCCCCCCTTTCCAAAAGAAGGCTCCAGGTATTCTCCCAAATAAGTTGGTGTTTGAATGATGTCTTTAAAGTTTAAGATAGAACTGGTGAGAGTCATGCATGCAGCTTAAGATGTATATATATCTATCGTAAGCATCTTCCCCACGAAATTAGCAAACTATGTAGCGTGCACTGACAGGTGCCGCTAGCCGAGACTAATGAAAGCGTGGCGCTCTGACTGACACGCATCTGGTCAATGGATTCGAGATCTCCGCCACGACATTAAAGCCATGGATTGCTAGACAGAGGGAAGACAATGTTTGGGGGGCGTAGCCTGGTGTTTGGACTCAAGGGGGCGTGACTATTTTCAGGTGATTAAATTTTTTTTTTGCGCTGGCAGAGTTCAGTGAAATTTTGCATACTATGTCTTTAATTTCGCTTACAGCCGAAGTACATGTAGAGCAACCAACCACATGACGCACAAGCTACCACAATGTAACTAGCTAGCCAAGCATATGCACACTGTCCAAACACCAAACAAGAAGAGCAAAAACCAAAGGATTAGCTTTGAAATATTTGCATGTTTTTATTTCTGTGCAAGCATGTACTGTATTGTAGACTTCTACCAATGAAAATCTTGCTTCATTTGTAACTCCTGAGAAGGAAAAGGGCACTAATGCCATAGAGTTTGTTAACTGTTATCGACCTCCTTGAGAGTTTGAGGTACTGTAATGTCCTCATAACCAGCATCAAAGGCATACAGATGCATCTATTTTTTTTCTTGTAAAACTGAACAGTAATGTGGCATTTCAATTTAGATGGAAAGGGGGTAGCGGCTTTGCCTCCATGGTACCCTCTCCGTGGTACCCTTTCCGCAATCAATGTAAGCCCTTCATATATTCATTGAATACAGCATGGCTAAAAATAGCATAGGCACTTAACAGGCATGTTAAAGCTGTTGGACTAAATGACATTTGATTGCATTTTGCAGTCAATGATTCTTATCATTAAAGGGGAATTCTACAGGCTCGTAGGAAGTTGCTGTGAATAAAAATGGAATGATCGTGGAAATACATGCACGTTTTGAGTGTGACAAAAACAAGCTGTTTACGTTGTTTCTAGGAGTCTAAATGTGATGCTACGTGTACAGTGTACATGTTGTTCCATTGTGCATGTCAGATCAGTAATTGTCTATGAATGACATGAAATGTTTTTTCTTGCATTTCATCCAAAACAAAACAAAACAAAACAAAACAAAACAAAACAAAACAAAAACAAAAATAATTGATTAAAACTGAGCTGAGTTGAACCTAACAAAATCAATTATATAAACAGACCAGACCTGAACACACCAGACTCGTCTAGACTGTAGGCCATACCAGACCAGATTCCACCTGACCAGACGAGACTGCACCAGATGAAACTGTACCAGACCAGACTGCACCAGTGACCAGACTGCTCCAGACCAGACCAGATCGCACCAGACCAGACCAAACCAAACCAGACCAGATCAGATCAAATCATCAAACCAATCCAAATCAATCCAAACCAGTACAAAACAAAAAGTTAAAGACAGATACTTACCAAAGTAAAAAATGTATGTTGATCTAGATTTTATAATTATAAGCGATTTGATAGCAATTAAAGGCTGTTTCTGTGCTCTAAAATTGTGAACAATCAATGAGTTATGTTACTGTTACACTAGAAAAGCACTTACTGGCACGAAAATGCACCTGCGCACGGCTGGACATACTGTACATTAAAGAGTTACATGTACCAAAACTTACAGGCATATAATTATGTTAATATATTAAAGCGATAGTTGCCTGCCAGCAAGGATGTAGCCAGACTTTTCTGAGTGGTGGAAATTTTGCTGCTGCCCATACCATGCGAGCGGAGCGCAGTGACATCGGCTGGGGGTAGTAGATGGCTGATTATGATCAATTCGCTGCTAAGCAAGTGATATCATACGTTTTAACAACTGCATTATAATTCAGAAGTCATAAGGTAGTATTCATGACCATTATCTGAGCCTGATGATGTTAGTTTACTCGAACATATTAGCAAAAAAAAAATCATTGGTAATGAAAAATGAAAAATAGTGTTGGGTGGGAGACTGGTCTTTCGCCCGGAATGCCCGGCGGAAAATTTGGGTAGTGGGCGGCCCCGCCTGGCGTAGCGACAACCCTGCCTGCTAGTCAAGTACATGTACATGTATAAAGTAATTAGTATCATTTACTCTATGCCACTAATTTAAGGAATATATGACACGACATTGTGAAAACCCACAGGAGAATGTGTAAGTAGTTTTTTTTTAATACTGGGAACATTGTTAACCCATTGGCTACAGGAACCGGATCTGCCCTGTGTTAACTCTGGGATTTTCAGAATCTCGGAGGCAACGGGTTAAATGATGCCTTTAACTTGGCATGTATGTACATAAGTTTGTTCCTTGAAACACTTATTCACAGAAAATGTCTTAATTGGATGTAAAGTACTTCCTAAAATAATCCTTGACAAAAGATTGAGGAAGTGATTTGCCTGAAATATGATATTACGGAAATAACTTAAAAAATACCATAAATTTGGTTTTGAAACCGTAAATTGTTAAATGCTCTGTAGATATGTGACTTCAATAGACAGGTTGTTAAACTAATTTGTTTGCATAGGAATCATTTTAGGGGCCATTGTAGGCAGTTTGGCTGATACGTTATGTGGCTACTGGCTGCTACGTAAGACATATTTGGCTCGAACATTTTAGTTAAAGTAATAGGCTAACATTGTGGAGCTTCAATTTAAAAAAATTGTCAAACTTTGATATCTGAGCTACATAGTAGTGTTCAACTGGATAAATGAACACCCTAGAATACAAAAGTTTGGAAATTTATGTTGCCACTGGCAAGATACGAATGAATAAACAATTACTGTAATACTCAGGGCGAGTAGAAAATAACCTAGATCTACACACAGTAAGTCTATGGGAGGAAATGGGAAGGTGAATCCGGTCATGTTACGATTTTCACTTTTTTAAAGCACTAAATAATCATTTTAAAATACAATTTTTTCAGGGCTTCATTTTTAGACCTTATCAAAGACACTTGGATCATGGAGGATTATGTAGCTCGCATTTTTTTTAACTGTGGTAAATGTTAGCCAGTGGCTTTAAAGGGTGGTGACATAATTAGGAGAAATAAAAAAATGCCTCTAGTATCAAACTGGTTGAAAGATCTACCAGTCTGTACTCCATCTGGCGTGTATCTCCTAGCTGGAAGGATTTGTCTTGAATTTGTTTAAGCAAAGCATGAACATACCAGTACTTAATTTCTCTCATGCCCCAAGAGAAATGGGTGCACTGTCTGGAAGCTAGGCATGTGTACAACCAAACTCTAATGTACACTCACTCAGCAGTCTGCAAAGCTACAGGTTCATTCAAACTTGTTCGTCTTTGCGAATACATTGTAGACCCATGGTACTACCCATGGCTATATGGGACCATATAACCTGCTTTTGTATCGCGGACTTACATGTAGATGCATCATGGACTAAGCTCGCCATCGTTGCGTTCCTCACAAAATGCAGCATTGCGTGACTGGACCTGAATGTACCCAGTACATTTAAAGGAACTCTGTTGGAACTGATCTTAGACCACTACTTTGCGCAAAAATTCCTACTATTAAAGGGAAATTGCAATCTGATTGTGAAATATTTTGAAAAAAAATATAGAGAAATCATATGTTTTAATATAAGTAAAATCTTAAAAAAAATGAACAAAATAATTTTAAAGAATAATTTAAGATATAGATTTTTGAAAATAGCAATCATTATCATTATCATGCACATCTTTCCATTTGATTTGTACGTAGAATATTACTAGAATTTTTGTTCTCTTGAATGTTGGAAATTAAATGACATGATAGGGGGTAGTCCTCAACTTTGGGTAAAACTATTCTACTAGAATCAAGTTATCTGTGTTAGAAGTCTACTGTGAATTTTTGAGGTCTAAATTTGACTCATTTTAAAATAGCATCAGTATGCCCCCAGCCTCGTGACAAAAAAAATTGTTACAATGGGATGAATTTATCTTGGGCCTTGAGGGAAATAAAGTGCTGGTACATGTATGTTCATGCTTGGATTCAAGACAAATCCCTCCATCCAGGACATACACTCCAGCTGGTGTATAGACCGGTAGGCCTATATCTTTCAACCAGTTTGGTTCAAGAGACATTTTTTATTTCTCCCAATCATGTCACTTCCCTTTAAATCACATGATTCAAATTTTGACCCTGGCCTATTTAAATTCACATAGCCGTTTGTCTTTGGTTTGGTACGAGCATTCAGCTTAAAACTTTATAAATTTCTGCCAAATCATGTTATTGTGGTGAGCAATTTGAAAAGAAAAAAATAAAAACAAACAAAGCAGAATATGTTCATGAATTTGTGAAATGTTTTAGACTTCCGTTACTCATGCTACTTGAGCAAACATCTTTTTTTGAGTGTGATTATACCATACTTAGCTCTTTATTACAATGATTACATGAATAGGATGTGTGTGAATTAGTGTTTTATTACAGTACAGTATGTTGAAAACTGGACACCATGAAATTCGGGCAGTTTTTGGTTATCTTCAAATCTTTTGATTTTTTGTTGATAATGAAAAAACTCGATATTCCTTGGAATTATTGCCATTGTGAATTAGTGCCATTGTGCTAATATTCATTCAAGAGTTATATTTTTGCTTCATGATGTACTTATAGCACTTGGTCAAATATTTAGATCTCAACAGAATTTACTGAGGGGTACATTGTACATGTAGCTAGACACCATTTTTGGCCACTTATAGAGTTTAAAACATTTTGTTAGAACCTTTATGCCTGACCTTTGGATAGCCTTATGCCTACCTAAAAAGATTGAAAGATCACTGAAATATGATCATATTATGTAAAAAGTGGTGTTTCATATGAAATTTGTCAATCTTTGAGTTCGAGGAGTTGAATCAGTGAGATGGAGTAATTTAAAGCATTACTGAGAGTGGGCAAGTAACAATTGGTATTGATAACCTGATGCCTCTGAGATTCTGAAAATCACGTAGAGTTGTACAGGACGCATGGCATTCCCGTAGCCAACAGGTTAAAAGCAAACTTTATTGTTCAAAAAGAGACAAACAAATTTCTCTCGTCTTGCTGCAATATTGAAATACTTCATGCTCTCTTTTTTTTGAGTGGCAACCATGCCAACCAAATTCATTAACTTTTAACATACAGCAGTGTACCTGGTACTAGTAGAACCATACTCACACATAACGCATGTATGTACTTTTATACAGTAGGCCTACATACATTGTCTGTCGACCATACACATGCCTGCACTAGGTGATAATGAAACCTCATCACATATTTTTTTTTTAAATTCATTTTTTTATTGTTTTATAAGCCGACCCACTTTCAGCAATTTTAATAATATTAGTGTCCATGACTAACCGGTCAGGCTCATATATATGCTCATGATCAGCTCACGTATGTGTATGAGTCACATTATATTATCATTTAGAACATGACAGAAAACAGTGTGAAAACTGAATAGGCATTCACTGTGCAATGGAATTTGTGCAGATAGTTGTAGTCTAAAAGTCAGACTGTAATTGATATTCTCTTATTATATACAGTGTATTATGTGTGCAATTGTGTACCACAATCTGGCATACATGTATAAGGCTGAAGATGAGCCTACATTGTAGTGACAAACTGACAATGTCTTTTCTTCTGTTCTCGCAGAAAACAAATTTTCGTTTTTGATTCCAAAAACGAGATTTTTCCCAACAAAATAGGTACAAATATGTAGGCAATCACCAGTCCCAAATTGCCTTTTTGAGAATAAGTATTGAATGAAAAGTTTTACCCAGAGGGGCAACCTGTCATTTATCTGTACATCAATGAAAGCTCTGATATGTACTGCCATTGTTGAAAGGTATAGCCAGAAGTTTATGTGGAGAAAAAAAATAATGCGATGAGGGCAAAGGTCACCTGAAGAGAGGAACTCTTCAATAGTGTACACAGTGCACACATTTCAAAGTCCCACCTGTTGAATACAAGGTGAACAAATGCATTTTTGACATTTTTCTTGTTGGGAGGAGGGGTATGGTGGGGTGGGGTGGGGGCCGTAGTTGTACCCCCAACCCCCTGTATTCCTTAGTGATATGCTGGGGGTCGTAAGGCCATCACTTCGGCTTTGCAAACACTTCCCTCTTTCAGCTCTCGTAACCCTTTTCATCATCTATTATGTGTAAGGCACAAAACCAGAGTTCGCTTGAAGGGTAGGAGATATTGTGATTGGTCGTTGTGCCCCAAGCCCCACATGCCTGCACTCTTTCAACTATCCCGACCCACTATTTTCTGTCAAGGATGAACTTACAGAAGGCCACATGTGGATTGACTATGTTTTGTAACATGGAATCATGTCAAGTAATTGGTTTCTTAGGCAAAGCTTTGGACAGTAGATGTCCATTTTGAATAAAAGTTGGGGAGAGAAGAAAAATAAAGGAATGAAATGTATGGTAATTATGAAGTGAGATTGTGAGACTGATGTGAGTGACGTCTTATTTGTCCAACAATGTTGGTGCCTCCACTCCTCAGATTATGTGTATTGCTGCAGTTATATGGTCGGTTGTCGGGCTAAAGGGACTTAACACTAAATTGTCTCTAACTTGAAAATCAGGTATTTTTCACGTGAAATCAAAGTACATGTAGTGTGATTTTTTAGACCCTTCTGTCAGTCAAAAATATCAAATAAGACAATATTTCTCAAATTACAGACAATTTACTGTTAAGGCCTTTCTGCTGGACAACCAACGATATGGTGTTTGATCCAAATAATCGTGGATCGATCACCACCACCTTTATTCAAAACTTTACGATTTCAGATCACCATTTTTGCTGATCCTACAAAATCAAAATTATGACTGACGCTGCATGTTACGAGTGAATGCAAAAATAGTATCATTGGCAAAAATGTGATGTGAATATTTTATGAATATTTGTAAATTATTTGAAACAATATGAGTCAGGTTAATATACAAACAGGAAATAGCTAAGGTACACAAGCACAGTGGTTAAACTTCAAGTGTGATATTGATTGGCTCATGAGAAAGAAATCTTTGGAGATAGTTTGAAGTTTTTATATAGGCCTATATGTAAACGAGCTTTTTTCCAGACAGGTTTCCAATTTTATATACAGTATTAGAAATAGGCCTATACATGTATACATTATGTAGGTCTACATAGTAGCACTAATATAGGTTATTTTTTCGTTTGGTGTGGTACAACTACTAGTATACTGCTGTTGACATCAATGCGATTTGAGCACATATTTTCTGAAATATATTTTCATATTATGATTATCATTTTTCTCCAAATTTTGCCTGAAATAGCATATTTCAAAACATCAGTATCTCCATGGACCCTGTATATGACTTCCTTCATTCATGGACCTACTGCTTCGTTTTTTTTTTACTAATTAGTTCTAAATACTGTACTTCTACCGTCATGTACAACTGTATTACATCACATGCGTAGCTGTATTATAGGACTTGCTCAGTGATTTATTGGGTGTAACCACAGTACATAACCATAATGTGTATTTTATGCAACATACACTGTACATGAACTGTTGGTGATATGGACTCCCGCTGATAGAATTCAATGATAAAGTGGGCGTGTTCGTAATCTATATTTGTGGTATGAAAATAGAAAATGACAAAAAATGAGCAAAGCAAATTGTGTTTAAACATAGAAATCACTGGTGGTGCAATACTACTGTATATCTCTGACTCATCTAGAATTGTTTTGATCCTATGTGTGCGGTGGACCATCCCATTCACGAGATTAGCGTGTGTGATGGTTAATCGACTCTATTGTGACGGGCATCTGTCGGATTTGCATCTACCGTCTGAGCGAGGTTGCGGATAGTGGCTGTTCCAAGCTAGTTTGCAGGCTCAAGCCCTTGTCTGTCGTGCTGTGCAAATCAGGGTCTGAACAATCTGTGCTGCAGACTAGTACTTCTGTAGGTCCTGTATTGTGGCTGTTCTGGACAAGGCACAAGCCCTGACCAACAGGAATAGCCTTTAATAGCTCAAGGCGCTGTAGAATTTTAGTGCCAAAATAAAGTCTGTGCCTGCAGACTACCGTAGTTCCGAGCTACCTGCCTTTTTATGAAGCCATGCAAGATTTGGAAGAAAACTTTACAAGTGTGTTTGAGTTTCAGAAGGACACAAAAGTGAAGAAGGTCATATCAATTGGATCGTGAAAGAGATTTTGATCTTGGTTGACCTAACAGGCTTGTGTGTGATGTACTGGGACTGTGGAAACGGGCCAAGTAACGTGGCAGAAATTAAGTTCCAAAACTGGTAAGGAAAGTACATTTAGTCTGCAAGCACACAGTCTCTATTTTGACCCTTAAATGACAAAATTTAATACTAACTGGAGCCAAGTCTAATTTGTCAACTCACTGTGTGTGTCAAATTTGGAGTAGAACTATCTACATATCGCCCTACAATATATAATATCAGGAATACAATCATGTACCTGCACAGATTGTTTAGCTGTTGTTTTGCACCAACAAGGACTGCCACGGCCCTGGTTAGTACATCTACATGTACCTGCCACATGTGACTAGCTGAAGCTGGGTTCTTGGCCTAGAATTTGAGGAATAAAACTTGTGTTGGAATTTGGAGGATCATAACCTAAAACTGAGCAAGTAAATTAAGTAGTTAATGAAGATTCTTATTAGTGAGCATTGTATGTACATGTATGTACTGTATCTTGGTCATTTCATAAACCGTGTCACCTTGCAAATAAATGGGGCAGTGTGCGGTCAACCCTGAAACACTCTTTTGTAAACTCTTTCCATGACATAATTGCTAGTATTCTGAGAATTTTAGTGGCATTTACACTGTAGTGCCTTGCAGCTTATCTCCATCACACTCTCTATTCACTGGAATGAAATTGGAATGTTTCTGCACTATTAGTGAATGAAACGAAGTGAGATCTGAAGATTCCCGTGTACAGTATGTGCAGCAGGAACATTTTTGATGCTACAGGCTGTGAACAGGGGTGCCAGGTTTTCTGATTCTCAAAAGGCCAAATTACATGCCAAATTC